>ML411115.1:0-46688 GCA_005239525.1 Nicotiana knightiana | reverse complement strand
GTAGACCCAGTCGCTCAAATAGGGGCAGAGGCTCCTTTATATGACTGGGCACAACCGAGAGCTGAGAATTTGGCCACAGCAATACTGGTTCCTCAGATGCAGGCCGAGTCCTTTCAGATAGCAAATAATATGCTGCACCTATTGCAGAACAAAGGGATATTCTCAGGGTCATACATTGAAGACCCCCAGCAGCATTTAAAGAACTTCCTGTCAATTTGCAAAACTCAAATGCAGCCAAACGTCACTCAGGAGGCAATAAAATTGTTGTTGTTTCCATTCTCAGTGACTGCTGCTGCCTAGACTTGGCTAAACTCACTCCCCATAAATTCCATTACCACATAGGAGGAGTTAGTTAAGCAATTTGTGAACAAGTTTCACCCACCTAACAAGATTTCCCAACAAATCGATGAGATCTTAAGCTTCCGATAGAAACCAGCCGAGACCTTACAAGAGACATGGGAGCGATTTAAGGGTATGCTAGTTATCTGTCCACATCATGGTATTCCAGATCAAATGTTGGGACAGCGTTTCTATATGGGTTTGGCAGATACGATTAAAGAAATTTTGATACTTCAGCTGGTGGAGCATTCCTGAGCAAAACGTGGAGAGAGAGTCAAATCCNACTGTTTGTAGCATATCCAATGAAAACGCAATCTACTGTTTTTGGTCCGATTTTAACTCTTTTAGGTAAAGGAACTTGTACCCTTGCTAGACACCCCCACACTTTGAAATATTTCAAGTTAGGTTTTCTTTCTTTCCATTTTTCATATGGAATAGATTGCGTTTTGCTGTGGGGTACTCTGTTGAGTATTCGGTTAGCTGTAAGGATAACTTCCCCCCACAAATTATGTGGTAATCCGGAACTTATTAATAAAGAATTCATCATTTTCTTTAATGTCCGATTTTTTCTTGCCACAATTACGTTGGATTGAGGTGTGTAAGGTGCAGTAGTTTGATGGATAATTCCATATTCCGAACATATTTCTGCAAACGGAGATTCATATTCTCCACCTCTATCACTTCTAATCATTTTGATATTTTTATTCAATTGATTCTCCACTTCATTCTTGTATTGCTTAAATGCTTCAATTGCTTCATCCTTACTATTAAGCAAATAAACATAACAATATCGAGTGCAGTCGTCAATAAAAGTAATAAAATACGTTTTCCCACCTCGAGATGGTGTCGACTTCATATCGCAAATGTCAGTATGGATTAAGTCTAAAGGATTTGAATTCCTTTCAACAGACTTATAAGGATGTTTTACAAACTTAGATTCAATACATATTTGACATTTCGATTTATTACACTCGAATTTAGGCAATACTTCTAAATTATCAATTGCCATTTCTCACTATCAACAACAGAAGAGTTCAATCAATGGCAAAACCAGAACAGTAAACAATATTGTAATTAACAATAAACAGTATGTATAATAAATAAAAACCGAAGTTTTTATATACTGTTTCACAGAAAACGATGAAGTTTTTATGTTCTTCAAATCGTTTTCTGAATTTCAAAACTCTGATGAAGTTTTTATATCTTCAAATCAGAATAATAAAATTCAGGAGTAGATAACCACACAGGTTTTAATTTCCACAAACAGCATACAGAATATAATAAAAAAATAATTTCCTTAAGATTGTTATCAATCTGTATTGCTGTAAAATAAATAAAATAGTAAACTTTCTGAAAATACAGGAACAGAAAAGTTAGTAGAACTAGAACGTCAATTCTCTTCTGAAAACAGTATAGGAATAAACCGAGCCCACTGAATATACAGTGTGTCCTTAAGAAAATTATTCCCCTCAAGTACCCGAGATTTTGGAATATATCCTCCCAGGATAGAACGATTTAACTCACCAGTGTATCGGTACCAAAAACTCTGGTGATCGGTGAACCACTCGATGGTCGTAAAACACACTGGAATATTTTGTGCAAAGAAGAAGAAGAAGATCAGAAAATTTAGTAAGTAAAAATTCTGGGATTCAAGGCATATTTATAGCCAATTTCGTACTGTGTCTGAAAAGGTTTTGCAACCTTTCAGAACAGCCATAACTGTTGGAACAGGTGTGAATATTGCGGGAAAACCGGCTCGGGTCATGAGTTATTCCGGATTGAATTTTCGTTAATTATTAAATTAATTAATTAAATAACTTGAAAGGAATTTTGTCCAGAAAGATTAATCAATCAATCTTTGACCGGAGACGAAGCCGAAGCCGAGCGACGACAACGACGGCACGAGGCTTGCCTTCTTCTCAACTCTTTAAGAGCTAGAAGAAGAGCTTCTCTATATATACACATAGATTTTCTTTCCTTCTTCCAGGGACAAAGTGTACTAATTCAAAATTTCACTTCTCTCCATTTATTTTCCCAACATTTTCCATTCACTCTCTTTAAGCTACACCAAACTTAAAATTAAGCTACACTAAACTTAAAGATCAACACACATGAGGTTGTATCCGCAGTTATGCAGTTACAACAAGGTTATATCAAACAAATGAAGTGGAGTATAAAAGGGTGTCACAAGTACTAATAATCTGTTGTTGTGTAGCGGTTATGATACCTGGGTTTCACCAGGAGACCAGGGTCCAATGGAATTTTTTTTATTTTATTTTTATCAAAGTATATGGCCAAAAGAGACTGTTGGTTCAATATTTGGTAATTCACCTATTCCCTTTTTCATTCCTCAGGTACAGCCTTAATTGCAAATGAAAAGTGATCAATGTAATAAAAGCAAATGAGCTTCATGTTACATTTGTCATTTATAATATTGTTCTCCTTGTGTTTTAGGAAGCTCATCAAATATTATGTTTAAGGTATTGGCTTCTCGGCAAATGTCCAATTATTTCTGAAGTTCGTTCTGGTTGCTAAACCACAATGGATATTAAGGCGGAGAAAACATTTACTATGTCAAGTTATCATGACCTTAATGTCCAAATAGTAACTTTATGATATAATTGTCTTATTTGAACCAAAATTATTGGCATAAATGACGAAAAATATTTCCTTGCTCTACATTATAAAAGGAAAATCTGATTATGTACTATAGTTCACCTTTACCACTAGGGTTATGTGGTATGTGTTATTTTTGGTCAATCAATAAGATAATAGTAATTTCAATAAAATGCCCTGATTTCCCCTTTCTCAATCATCAATAAAGAGTTCTAAGCCTTTAGGGGTCGTTTTGTTGGGAAGCAAATTATCCTATGATTAAGTATCTCACTCTTTCATAATGATAAAAAATTACTACAATCCCGGAATAACTAATCCCGAAATTAGTTATACGATGATTTTATTTCAACCATAAGTGGAATAAACTCATCTACAATTTAATTTCGGAATTAATTATCTCTTATCCCTCGTAGAGTTTATTTACACGGATGCTTGGGGACCCGCTCCAGTCATTTCATTAGATGGATTTCGTTACTACCTCATTGTTGTAGATCATTATTACCAAATATATTTGGCTCTTTCCAGTGCAAGTAAAATTAGATGTGTATGTGATCTTTCTCCGTTTTAGAAAAAAAAAATTATCAATTGTTTTATTTTACTCTGATAATGGTGGCGAATGTATCAAAATGTAACTCAAAAACTTATTTGAAATTAATAGGATATCGCACTTTCTAACCCCTCCATATACACCCCAATGCAATGCCACAAGATTTTCTTGTTAGCCAATAGAAACAAGAAAGGCTTCCCTCCCTTTGCAACGGTCTAAATTTTAAGTCGATAACCTCCTTTATAAGCTGCAAAATTCAAAAGTCCATCCCCTGCTCTTCTCCCCCAAACTTTCCAAGATTTAAAATCATCAAACACATTCAGAAGTCATCCCCTCCAATGTTTCCAAGAACTTAAAATCATCAAACACATTCAAAAGTCAATCTCTCTATTCTTTCCAAGAACTTAAAATCATCAAACATTTCCTCCAAGATTTCAAATACTCCAAGAAGGTTTGATTTCAACATGGCTGAAAATGATATTTTGAAACTACCAAGTGATGTAATTTCCAAAATTCTTGTTCGACTTGAGAGTTTGGAATTGCTTGTTCGTTGTAAGCTTGTCTGTAGAGAATGGCGAGAAGTATTAAGAAGTCGTGAGTTCATATTAACGCACTATGCGGAATCGTCGTCGAAACCATTTTCCTTCCTCGTCCACCATGTCGACACATTGACGGGAGAACACACCATCACAATTCACAACCATGCGATGGACAATCTTGATTACACTGAGTCTAATGTGTTTCCCGAGATGGCGGTGGTTGGCATCGTTAAAGGGGTTGTTTGTCTTTGCTCACTGCAGCTTGGGAATCAAGTTATGCTTTGGAATCCATTCTTGACACAATTTCTTGAAATTCCCCACCCAGTAGAGAATGAACCAATTGAGGAGGATCAATGTGTCTCAATTGGTGTGGGGTGTGAAGGCATTACTGTGTTTGTGATAAGAATTTCCCATTCAAGTGTTTCCACTCCTTTAAGGTTACAGGTTTTCAATACTAATTCTTTTGTGTGGGAAGTAATTGAGAACGACATATCGATTGGTGGTTTTATATCGCCATATTGTGACACGGTGGTTAAAGGGTGCCCTTGTTGGGTTATCATGGGAGCAGATAGAAAAATAACTCAGTTTGAGTTAGGTAGTAGAAGCATGATACTTTTGACATTTCCCGATATCGGTCCATCTAACTACTTAGTGTTTGAGTTGAGAGACAAACTCTCTATATTAAGTTGGAACACCGGTGAGTTAGAGCTGACCATATGGCAATATAATGATATAGGGTGGACACATTTTACAAAATTCGAAGTACCACGTGAGCTCCATCGCATAATTGATATTGTTGGGGAGAAAGAGATTGTTGGAGAGGCAGAGGAAGGCAATTGTGTATTGTTTAAACTCGACGATGATAATCCCGACAACGACAATGCATTGAATGAACTATTCATTGTTGATGGGTATGTCCAAAGAAGCTTCAAGTTTTGGAACAGTATGGTTCCTATTGGTGCTGAGGTAATTTTTTATATTCCAACTTCTATTTACTTTGAGTTTTGCCATATTTTATTATTGTGTTTTGCCAAATTTTAATATTTTATTATTGGCTTTGTGTAGGGGGAAGATATAGATGAAGGAAATTTTGGTGTACTAAAATCAATGATTTTGCCAGGCTTGGTAATTGCCGCAGGAGTGGGGGTTAGTTTGTTTGCCTTAAAGAGATTGAGAGGTTGAAGGTTATTCCATGTAGATAACTGCAATAGTGTTTTCAAGCTTTTCTTTCATGAGGTGGTTTCAGCCTGAGTTTAGCTTTCTACCTTCAGATGTCTTTAGCAAGGTGTTCGAAGGCTTGATTGATTGCGAACCAAGTTTTTTCTTTTGACAATTGGCAATGACTGTAGACCTTTGGATTACTGATTTTACAGAATTTTTGGTGTTTTTGACTGACTGAGTTATTAGTTACGTACTTAGGTCTTAGTTCCTCTTTTTAAGCTGAACCTGTTGGATTTTGAGCATGTGGAAACTCACAAACTGGATCAGTAATATCCTGTTCCATAAAATGTCGCTGCAAACCATGAACCTATTGATGGCTTTTACAAATTGCCGAGATAGTTGGCGCACAAACTTGAATCAGCTTAGAGATTTAAATAAAGTGATTTTATACTGATATCAGTCTCAGCAGAAATTCAAATAGGTACTCCAATGTTCCTTAAACTCTGGAAATTGTTCAGCTTTCTTTCCCAGGATTGCCTCCCAAACAACTGGCACGGGGGGCCTTTCTTGTCCAAGTTTCCCTAACAGCTTTCTCGTCCAAGACAAGTCCCTTCTGATTCACTGTTTTTAATCATGTTATGAGCCTCTTCCAGACTCTTTTCCTAAACCTACAAAGGTTGCCCAGATACCGTCTACTGAAGAATCAGCTTATTTCCCTTACTTTTTCTTTCTCTTGTATCTATGCTAAAAGCTAAAGAAAAAAAAACCAAAATCAATAGCAGATCCTGCTTCAAAGATCAGATAGACCTACGAACCCAGGACCAAGTTCAATGTAACTGCTTCTTTACTTCAGCAAAAGCTCATTTATGGACTCCAAGGTATAGAGCCTCTTCCCAATAGTAGTAGTAACGGAGAAAAGGTTAACCTCGTAGGTTTTTAGCTGCAGCAAAGTGGACAATTTTCTCTTGGATCCCCTGAAAGAAGTCAGGTTTGGTTCTCTAAGCTTCGCCCTACCTATACAAGGTGTTTCTCACTTTCACCAATAGCTTATGTAGTGGATAACATTCGTAGGTGCCAAGTACTTTCACGTTCACTCTCACCTTAGGATGTTGTTGTGACGATTTGGTCACAAAGGTTGTTATTCCCAGTTCAATTTATTTCCATCAAACCTTCGTGATAGTACGCATAACTATACAATCTAGTTGGAGGGAGAGGTACATCAACAAGACTCCTGATTAATTATCATATTAACTGCAAAGACCAATCAACACATCAGTCCATTTAAGCTGAACTCATGATAAGAAAGCTATGACAAATATTATAACATCCTGCTTAAATCACTTGGAAAGAAACCCTTAGGCACAATTATTCTTCCGAGGAGAAAAACTAGTGGAAAGGGGACGGAGAACATAATGAATAGTGGTAATAAGCCCATAGGTATATTTGAATGCATTTGTTGTTGTGATAATTGAATTTAGAATCATTCAGATATCGGAACAAAATAATTAGCCTACAAGCTTTCACATTCTAAAATATTCAGTAACGCAACATATTTCCTTCATAAATCGAGATCAATGCCAAATGACCACTTAGCTGACAGCCAATGACTTCTAAGCTAGCATAAAAAACTAATTCAGTAAGAACTAAGAACCCAATTCCAATCTCTGAGAGGTGTAGCAGACAATGGACAGGAAACATTAAAATTTAGCAGACACTATTAGAACGACGAAAGGGGTATTCATCCCAGTTTCCAGGTACTCTTTCTTTAACACACACACACACACACACACACAGGAGGAGCAGGTAGACCATGTCTGCACGCTTGTAGAACTGTTTTCTTCTCCAATTTTCTTTTGAGTTTGTCATCCTTATCTTGTCTGATTCCAGCCCTAGCTTTTCGGGGTGCTCTAGTCATAGTGTGATGAAGATTTTATTACAACGAAGTGATGGACAACAATTTGCACATTATTCTTTACAGCAGAACCATATTTATATGGATGCCTTTATCTTCAAATCCTAACCTAGCACATTCAGCACATAAACATTTCTATGTTTCAACTTATCAAAATCCCGCATCCCCAATAAAAAATTTTGACTACAAATTAATCAGAACACGCAACGAAATCCATCTTCACAGTGTAGCAATGCAGCTCTTGTCCATATTGTCAGTTTTACGCATTTGATTGAAAAGCTAACGGCTTTGCTCAAATAACTTATTTTTCGTATACCTATTAATCAAAACATTTGTAATAAAATAAAACAAAAACAAGGTGAGATTCAGCTGGCTTACATGGGTCAACTCCAAAGGCGACGAATTTGAGAGTGTACTTTTGTTGGGCATCTTTCAGAGATTTATCATCATTTTCGAAGAATTTGATTGCTGAGCCTGAATGAAGGAACAATTGCTAGTGTGTTGGGGGGCTTCAGAGGAGGAAGAAGAAAAGGGATGGGGTTCAGTCCTTTTTCTTTTTTAAATGCCTTTTTATTTATTAGTTAAAATTTTTTTTAAAATAGTATTTCTTTTTCTCAGAATTCCCTTTTCTTTTTTCCTTACATATATTTTGGGCAAATTCCACATGTCAATTGTTTCTTTTCGTCTGTTTGGTTGCCATGACAAGTACACATTTATTAATGTTGCCGCAGTGTCTAATAGGAAAATGAGCCCGTTGAGGTGTGGAAAATACAGATAGGGTATTATTTTATTTTATTTTACTTTAACTACTTCCTCCGGTCCCTTTTTTTGTCCACTTTAAATTTTTCATCTTCTTTAAAAAATAATAATTATAGTATATATTTTACCATATAACTCCTAATAATAATAGTATTTCAAAAAGTCATAGGAAATAATTTTAAAAATGAGTAATTAATTATAAGGCTAAAATAAAAAGAAAAAAATATATCTTTCTCAAATTTAGTATAGTGAACAAGTAAAAGTAAAAATATATTTTTAGTATAACGAATAAGTAAAAGTGAACAGAGAGAGTATATAATAAGTAAAACTTTCTTGGACGACAAGGGGCAAATTGTCAAAATGATCTAAAATATTGGCATTTAGTAAATGACTTGGCGGCGCTATTAGCCGCTCAAAGGATCAGTACGTGTTCATTGCACAGAGATCGACATATCTATGATTTAGGGTTCAAGTTTTTTTTTGTAATTATGAGAATTCATTTCTCTCTTTTCATCTCTCTCTCAGTCGTTCTTGTTGCTCTATTATACCTGATTTTTTTTGTGAGTTTCATTCTTCTCTTTGCACTTTTACTTTGTTAAAAGGAGAAGGAAGCTGGGTTAAAGAGAGAATTTGAGTCGGTTAACAGAGATCGTGAAGGAGAAGCACTTCTGTATTTTCAGAATCTTCATTACAATGAGTATCACTAAGCCTATTTATATCACTCACTAACCAACTAACTTAACCTTCTTCTAACAAAGCTATTAGCTAACTAATTGTGTAACTAACCAAGTACAATTCCTTATCCATAAAGTAAAACTGTTACAGCTACCAATATTTCTACACTCTCCCTCAAGTTTGATGATGGAATACATTGATCATCCCTAACTTACATAACAATTCACTGTGCAGTTGTTTCCCCAAAGCCTTAGTTAGGATATCTGCAACTTGCTCTTTGCTGGTAACATGTTCTGTCTTGATTAATCCTTGCTGCAGTTTTTCTCGGATGAAGTAGCAATCTATCTCTACATGCTGGGTACGCTCATGGTACATGGGATTCGATGCTATTTGAAGGGCAGCCTTATTATCGCAAAATAATTCCATTGGTAGATCAACTTTCATTCCCAGTTCTTCCAACAACCCATGCAACCAAACTAACTCCGCTACTGTGGTTGCCATACTCTTATACTCAGCCTCAGTCGAGATTCTCGACACTGCACTCTACTTTTTGGACCTCCAGGAAATTAGTGACTCACCCAGCTTTATGCAGAAACCAATAACAGATTTTCTAGACACCATACAAGATGCCCAATCAGCATCACAGAAGGCAGTGATCTTCCTGGACTTGCTGTTGCTCATCAAAAGTCCTAAACCTGGCTGGTTTTTCATATATTTAACCACCCTTAATGCTGCCTCATAGTGTGACTCTTTTGGGGCATGCATAAACTGACTCAAAGTTTGAACTGCAAAGGAAATATCCGGCCGTGTGATTGCCAGATATAGCAGTCTTCCCATCAATCTCTGATAAGGTCTTATGTCTTCCATTTATTTATCATTGTCAAGTTCAAACAACTTGTCATATTCAAAACTAGTGAGCTTCTGGTTTTGCTCCAAAGGGGTTATAGCAGGCCTTTCTCCCTCTAAGCCACATTCTGATATCAATTCTAGAGCAAATCTTCTTTGTGTTCATGAGTATTCCTTTGGATGACCTGGCAAACTCTATTCCTAAGAAGTACTTCAACTCATCCAAGTCTTTCATTTTGAAGTTGTTATTAAGTATGAGTTTGGCCTCTTCTATCAGCTTGATGTCACTACCAGTAATAAGCAAATCATCAGCATACACCAATATCATGACAATATGTGTATCCTACCTTTTAGTAAACATGGAATAGTCTAATTTGCTTTGAGTGAAACCTGAGTTGATAAGAGTTGTGGTAAGCTTCAAATTCCATTGCCTACTTGCTTGTTTTGAGGCCATATAATGATTTGAGGAGCCGACAAACCTTATTCTCTCCTGGCTATCAAATCCCTGCGGCAAAGACATGTAGACCTCCTCAAACAAGTCACCTTGAAGGAAGTCATTGTAGACATCCATCTGGTAAAATGGCCAATCATGCTGAGCAGCCAAAGACACAACACATCTAACAGTCACTATCTTCACTACAGGAGAGAAGGTGTCATGGTAATCCAGACCTTCCTATTGAGTAAAGCCCTTGGCTACCAGTCTTGCCTTATACCTTTTAACACTACCATCTGCCTTGTACTTCACCTTATACACCCACTTACAACCAATAGGGGTTTTTCCTGTAGGCAAATCCACCACTTCCCATGTATGATTGTCAATGAGGGCCTCAATCTCAAGCTTCATAGCCTGAATCCAGTTGTTGTCTTTGGCAGCTTGTTCAAAGGAAGTAGGTTCAGTGATAGAAGAAAAGGCCGTCAGGTAAGCTTAATAGGTAGGAGAAAGAGAAGAATAGGAAAGGGAGGCAATGATTGGGTAAGGGATGACATAAGAATGTACATAATCTGTGAGCCATATAGGAGGTTTAGATGTCCTAGTGGACTTTCTCAAAGGTGGTAGTGAAACATGAGGTGAATTGGAATTAGAAGTAAATGATAGGTTAGGGGATGTAGGTGTTGAGTGGAAGGTTGGTGATTGAGGAATGTGAGAGTCCAAAGATGGTAAGGAGTCAGTGATACTTTGTTCAGGAGGTTGAGGGACTGGACAATTTGGAAAAGACTCATCTGTAAATGATGGAGTAGGAAAGGAAGATTTTGATGGTTCAAGAAATGTGGACTTGGGAAATCTGAAAGGGAACACTGACTCTCTAAAAGACACATCTCTACTAACAAAGAAGGACCCAGTGGCAATATTGTATAACTTGTAGCCCTTTTGAGTATCTGAATATCCCATAAATACAGCTGGAATTACCTTGGAGGAGAATTTTTCAGTGAAATTAGGTTTGGTTGCATAACATAAGCAAACAAACACTTTGAGATGTTGAAAGGAAGAAAATTTACCATGGAAAACCTCATAAGGAGATTTTCCAGAAAGGACTGATGAAGGTAGTGTGTTTATCAGGAATACAGTAGTAAGAATGCATTCACCCCAAAATTTCAGGGGTACATAAGCTTGAAACCTAAGTGCCCTTGCCATCTCAAGCAAGTGCTTGTGTTTCCTTTCAGCTACCCCATTCTGTTGAGGAGTGTGAACACATGAACTTTGATGCACTATTATAAGGGAAGTAAAAAGAGTAGTACATTGAGAATTGAAAAATTCAAGTCCATTGTCTGATCTAATGGTCTTGACAGAAGCATTAAACTGAGTTTTAAGCAAAGCAAGGAAATTTCTGAGTAAAACAATGACATCACATTTCATTCTCATCAAATAAACCCAAGTCATTCTAGAATAGTCATCAACAATAGTAAGGAAGTATCTATAACCATTGTAAGTACATTGTCTATATGGACCCCACACATCCATATGTACAAGATCAAAAGGAGAAACAGTTTTAGAAGTACTAATAGAAAATGGAAACCTAGTTTGTCTTGTCAAAGTACAAATGGTACAAGACAAAGGCTCTTTATTGAACAAATGACTTTGTAAAAAAGGAATTTTCTGTAGAACAACAGCTGGTGCATGGCCAAATCTCTGGTGCCATACTGAAAATGGATGAGAGTGAGCAGAAGAGAGGCAATGTTGTGAATACACAGGAAGGACTCAAGTACTGGGAGCATAGGCTTTGACATGTGATAGCTTCTTGGTAGGTTGAAGTAAGTACAAACCATCCTTCTCCTTACCAATTCTCTTCACCTTGCTAGTGTAGAGGTCCTGGAAGATACAAAAGTTAGGGTAAAAACCCGCACAACATTGCAGTTGTTTGGTCAATTTTGAGATGGATAAAAGATTATATTTGAAAAGAGGAATACAGAGAACATTTGTCAGCTCATCGTTAAACAATGAAACTGAGCCAACATGTGTAACAGAGGTCACTTGACCATTTGGTAAATGAACTTTGCTGGCATTAGGTGTAATTAGTTCAGGATTTAGCAACATATTCAAGCTAGTAACCATATGATTTGTTGCCCCTGTATCAATCACCCATGGAGTGGATTCAGCGCCATCAGGTAAACAAACATTAGAGCAAGTAGATATACCTGTCATATTAGCAGCTGCTTCCTGCAAAGGTACTGGCTTGTTGATCAACTACAGAATCTGTTGATACTGTTCAGGAGTTTAAGCAGGCATTGGCATGTACTGAGCAGATGACTAAGCAGTAATATTGGAACCAGATGCATCTAGATGCCCCAAGTAATTGGCACTATTGACTGAAGATCCTTTATTATTAGTTCCAAACTGTTGTCCCCTCTCAAAACCTCTCTTCCCGTTAGCCTTAAAATTTTGTGGATATCCGACTAATTTGTAGCAATTCTCCCTTTTGTGCCCTTTCATATTGCAATAATCACAATATAACCCATTTTGTTTCTTAAACTTATTTTTCTGCATAGCAGCAAGAGCTGTAGGATCATTCAAATCCAGATTTTGCAATGGCTGAGCACACTGTGTTATCATATTCGACTGCATTCGTTGACTTTCATCTTGCATGAGCATATTATAGGCTTAGTTCAGTGATGGACTAGGAACTGTCATCAAGATCTGGCTACGTGAATGTGCACAAGTCTCATTTAAGCCCATCAAAAATTGTATTAACTTCTGTTGTTCTATATGATCTGCATAAGTTTTATCACTCCCAGGCAGTGGAACTACTGACATATATTCATCCCAAACATTACGCAACTTAGAGAAATACTCAGATATAGTAGAAGTCCCCTGTGTCATTGTGTAAATCTCCCTATGCAGTTGGTAGATTCGTGTGAGATTTCTCTTATCAAAATGCTATTTCAAGTCCATCCAAACCTTATGAGCATTAGACGAATACATCAACCCATTTCCTTATGAGCACCTATCCCATTCATGAACTAGGTCTCCTCTATAATGTTCCGTTCGACAGCTACCATCAATAAACCCTAGTTTATTTTTGCTAACAATGCAACCTTCATAGAATTACTCCATGCAGTATAGTTTTCTATGCCAGTTAACTGTTGAGGGATTAGAATGCAACCTGGAGTATCAGACGGATGGAGATAGAGAGGATTCCTTGGATGAATATCGGTGAATCGTTCGATCGAATCTCCAACTGTAGGTATTGGATCTTCAGCGTCGATCGATATTTGTGCAAAATTATCAGTAATGCTTGATTCAATTTTCAATTACAACTACAATGAGCTCAAAATTCCAGAAATTGAAGCCAAATTTTAGGTCAAAAAGAAGAAACAACACAGAAAATTTGTAGAAAATGAAGAAGCTTTGGACAGCACATCCATGGAGGAAATTAGGATTGTTCTGCTCGAAATACTCTCTGTTCGTCGATTGTTCTCAATCTCTCATTCCTCAACTCGAAATTTCACCGATCTGTGGCTCTGATACCACGTTAAAAGGAGATAAGGGAAGCTGGGTTAGAGAGAGAACTTGAGTCGGTTAACAGAGATCGTGAAGGAGAAGCACTTCTGTATTTTCAGAATCTTCATTACAATGAGTATCACTAGGCCTATTTATACAGCTCACTAACCAACTAACTTAACCTTCTTCTAACAAAGCTATTAGCTAACTAATTGTGTAACTAACCAAGTACAATTCCTTATCCATAAAGTACAACTGTCACAACTAGCAATGTTTCTACATACTTCTTCTCTATTCTTATCTTCTCAATCTTCTGCTTATTCCCTCTTCTTTTCCTGCGTCTTTTTAATGAATTTCTCTTGTGATATTTCAAGTTTTTCGCTTGGAAACGTACAAATAGTAAGAAATAGTAATCTGTTTGTTCCTTTGCATGTTTCTCTGATTTTTTCAACCATGCAGAACAAGTTCTTATGAAAATTATTTTATGGAGTTCTTTTGCATTCTCTCCTCTGTAATTTCAAACATGCACCACAAAATTCTTGTTTCTCTCTAAAATTTTAACTGATTTTGGTTTTATTTCTGGATTTCTCTTATGATTTTTTAGTTTCTTCAATGTTCAAAAGCAGGGAAATGAATAAATATTTTGAGAAGATACTTTTGTGGTTGTTCTTTTCGTCAGGTCAAGAAAAGCCATGTCTAATATACACTAACAAAGAATCTAATTCTTAATTTTCTATTATATAGAAACTAGGCAGTGGTAGCTCGTGCCAGCACGGGCCCAAGTTGAAACTATCATTTTTCATCAACCTTGTTTTGAGATGAAATAGCAGATGTTAACAGTTGATGCATGTAAATTATTATCAAATAGATCTCTGCAACATCATATGCTAAGTCACTGATATTATATAAGTAACACCACAACTTAAACATCAAGGCATTAGTAAAATTATTCAAATTGTCTTCTATCTAACTACTAATTCTACTTGGTTTCATGCGCAACATATCTCACTTGGTCTAATTATATCTTCATGCAGATTGTTTATCTCTGGAAAACAAAGAAAACTTGATTTAGATTATCATGTCATCTTTATTTATCATCCAAAGAAACACTAAAAAACATTTTTTCGGCAGCTTCACTGGCTATCATCATTTCTGCCTCCAAGCTCGTCCTTTCTCCTCAGAAGATGTGTTTCTACAAATGGCAAACTTCAGAACTCAGTATTAAATCGTAGTTCGTTCTTTACTTATCGATTATATAATGTAGTAAAGAACATTTGGAACATACTCATAAAGCTTAATCATTCTATGAAAAACACTACGGCACCTTACAAAAATTAAATCGCCAACTTGCTATATTTATTATACATACTTGGATGTCATACCATCTTAGTTATTGGCATTTCTTTCATCCACATAACAGATTTTTCCTTCTTAGGAACCTGTAATTCTGCATGTTAGAAGTATCCTAACTTCGCTAACTGGAACAATGCAACATAATCCCCAAAATAAAAACAATAAGAAAAATAAAATAGTAAGAAAATTGGATTGTTGATGGGCCATAAAATAATTATAAAGTCTGTGAAAGCTGTGGAATATGAGATGCCATGAAACTAATTAAAGAAATATCAAGTAGTAGTGAGAGGCCATAAGCTTTTCTTTGATAACTTCCTCTCCTCTCAATTATTCAACATATTATGTAAATAACATGTTACCGAATCTAATGAGTTGTCCACCATCTATTTCTTTGGCCATGAGTTTCAGAATCTTGGGTGGCAAATTAAACATGAATTTGTAAGGAAAGGTTAAATCAACGCTTCCTTTTAACTCAGAGTATCAATGCAAGAGTGTCGCTAAGGCTGCAGTCGAAGATACAGGATCAAGAATCATTTCAAATTAATATTGCCTATACCTCATTCATCTGTTAATATAAGTGACTACATCTGCTGCTACTATAATTACCTAGATGGAGAAAGTAGTAGCTAATAGTCTCAACAGTAATAAGGAGAAGAACCCTTAAAATGAGCAAACAAGAGCAAAGGTTATTGGTGTCAAAAGGAAAGTAGGGGTTTCTTATAGCACATAGGCTGCAACGATAGTGGTATGGTTACTTGGAACTCTAAACTGCTCTCAAAAACAATATGCTGAAAAGTAGGCAGTTCAACTCTTTGTACACCATTCGAACCACAAAACAAAATCAAGGCTGTAGTCTTTGGAAGCAATTCTCACTATTAGGTTCAGGTAATATTGCCATATGTACTTGCATTGCATTCAGGACCACCACACTCAAAGATGCCTGGGGAAGTGACAATAAGAAACAAAACGGATGGAGAAAGAGGTTGCCGGAAAAGGTGTACTACGGTCGAGGAGATTTAATTTGGTTAGTCAAAATGAAGAAGATATAAGATATAAGGGGTTTATAAAATGGGTCGGGTTCCGTTAATGGGGCAGATATTGTTCCCATATTTGATTTCCGAACATAGAGCCACGTTCAGTAAAACTATGTCATCACGTTAATTTGAAGTCCCACATGTTGCACCGTTAAAAGGAGGGACAATTTTATTAACAAAAATAACGTGGTATATATTTTTGGACGGATAGATGGACAGAGGGTAAATATAAATCATTTACCAAACAATAAGGGTAGTTTAGGTCCTTTTCCGTATATTCATCAAAGGCCTCCATAATTGTCATTTAAGAGGGGTTTGATCCTAGGACCTTATTCCCTAGATGTAGCTATAAATAGCGACTTTAACAGCCACTACAACACACGAAAATTCAGACAATCTTATGCTACACATTATTCTAAGCTCAATAATACTTTATATTCTGTCTATCAATATTCTTATTGCCGTCTTCGGAAGCCTTGCTCCCGGAACCAAGCCGTTTGCTATCTTATCTCGATTTCAACGCTAAATCTTGTATTTTATTTAAATTATGTATCATTTTAAGATCACATCGATTCACATGTGTAAACCACGTTATAAATTCAATTATTTTACGGATAAACAATGAGATTTATATATTGTTTTGCCACGACCCGAATTTCCTACGTCGAGACCGTGATGGCACCTAACGTTGAACCCGCTAGGCAAGCCAACGTAAATATTCAATTTACCTTATTCCTTTATTTTCATCTAATAACATATGAAATACTACACTTAACATAAATAAAAGTACAAAATGAATCAAGGTATATAAACTCGATTTAATGCCTTTACGAAATTTCACAAAAGAAACCAATCCCAAAATTTTGGAGTCACAAGCTCACGGACTATCTACGAATAATACATATAACAGTCTGAATGAAATAAGTACATCTATTTCTTAAATAATTAGAACAGGACACAAAAGAAGTAGGAAGGGACGCCAAGGCCTGCGGACGCCTGCAGGACTACCTCGGGGTCTCCACTGGATTGAAGGCAGCAACCTCGATCTATGATCCGTAGGGTCCTACACCGGGATCTGCACAGAAGTACAGAGTGTAGATTCAGTACAATCGACCCCATATACTGAGTAAGTGCCGAGCCTAACCTCGGCGAAGTAGTGACGAGGCTAGGACACGACAACCAAAGTCAACCTGTGCAGTTTAATAGTATACGGAGAAAATAATACAACGAGAAATAAACAGTTAAGTATAAGGGAAAAAGGGGGACATGCTGAGGGAAGGAAATATCAAATAATGGAAAATAACGAGGTAAGGCACAATTTAGATACCAACTTAAGTAACATAATAGTAATACGAAAACAAGTGCACGGCATCACCCTTCGTGCTTTTACTCTCGTTCTCACCATCAAAATCAATATATTCGGCACGGCATCACCCTTCGTGCTTTTACCTCACAATAATCATGGCACGTCATTATCCTTTGTGCATCATCTCTCATATCAAGGCACGACATCACCCTTCGTGCTTTTAAAATCACAATATCTGCACAACATCACCCTTCGTGCATTAACATTCACTCAAATCTCATGCACGGCATCATCCTTCGTGCTTTTACACTCTTCCTCGTCCAAACACATCAAATGAAAGCAATCCAACAAGGAAAAATAACAGAGTGAACAAAAATAATACCATAACGTCCCGGCAAGGGAATCAACAGTGGAATTAATACCATCCCGGCAAGGGAAAACAACTATATCCAACCTCACGTTGTACATAACTTTACATAAAAATCTTCAACTGAAGCTAATACTCCACATTATTCAATATCAAGGAATTTTCACCAACATGGATAACTATAAAGTGAAACTCAAATATTACTTACGAAAAATCGTATAAATCACCAAAATTCGACTCACGGGCATGCTTGATACTAACATACAGGTACTCGTCACCTCATATATACGTTGAACATGATACTTACACATAGAAAATAGGATACAACACCTATTCCCTCAAGCTAAGGTTAAGCCAAACACTTACCTCGGATTCCACGACCAAACTCAAGCCTCGATTGCCACTTTTCCTTTTGCATTTGACTCCAATTCACTTGTATCTAGACATATTCAACCCAATAACATCAATAAATGCCAAACAATTCCATCCCAACGCTTAATTATAGGTTTTACATCATTCTTCCCAAAAAGTCAAAAATTGACCCAGGGCCCGCTTGGTCAAAACACGAGGTTCGGACCAAAAACCCGATCACGCATTAACCCACGAGCCCGAATATGTAATTAGTTTCGAAATCCGACCTCAAAACGAGGTCTAAATTGCAATTATTCAAAAAGTCCTAACTCTACCCAAATCCCCAATTTTCTACCCTTAAGAACATGATTTAGGCCTACAAATCTAATGGTTGTTAATGGAAAATGAAGAAAATGAGATTAAGAACACGAACCTATGATTTGGTGATGAAATCCCTATTCGAAAATCGCCCAAGGTCGGATTCTATGGAAGGATTCTATGGAAGGAGATATGAAATTATGGGTATTTCCCGTTTTTGACACTGTTTTAAACCCCTGGACAGACCCTCTACGCAATCGCGAGGAGTCTGCGGCGTACGCGGAGCATTGCGGCCAAAAGACCTACGCGATCGCGATAAGCTGCTCGCATTCGCGATGGTCTATCCCCCTGACCACCGCGTTCGCGAAGAGCAACATAAGGACTCCCCCAGCCCCCCTCCAGTACGCTACGCGATCGCGACCAAGACCCTGCGTTGCGTAGAAGAAACCCCTCCCCAGCCCAGCTTGTGCACCGCAATAGCGTGGGTTGTACCACGATTGCGAAGAGCAAATCCTAGGACACCAGAAACAGCAACTCACACCAGATTTTTCTAAGTCCGAAATACCCCGATGCCTATCTGAAACTCACCCGAGCTCTCGGGGCTCCAAACCAAACATGCACACTACCTCAAAAATATCCTACGGACTTACTCGTGCGATCAAATCGCCAAATTAACACATTAAACAACGAATTTAGCATAGAAATCAAAGAAAAATCTCAAAACTTCCAAAGTTTCAAATTTTACCAATACGGGTCCGAATCACGTTAAACGACCTCCGTTTCTTACCAAATTTTACAGACACAACTCAAACATCATATTGAACCTGTACTAGGCTCCGGAACCAAAATACGGGTCCGATATCATAAATTTCAAATATAACCAAATTTCCAAAAACTCTTATATTTTCAGAAAAATAATTTCTTTCAAAAATTCATTTATCGGGCTTGGGACCTCGGAAATTCGATTCCGGGCATACGCCCAAGTTCCATATTTTCCTACGGACCCTCCGGGACCGTCGAATCACGGGTCCGGGTCCGTTTACCCAAAATATTGTCCGAAGTCAACTTAAATTCAATATTAAAAGCCAATTTAGCATTTTCCTCAGTTTTTCACATAGAAGCTTCCCAGATATACGCTCGGGATGCGCACGCAAAACGAGGTGAGATAAAAGGAAGTTTTAAAGGCCTCCGAACACAGTTTTGACTTATAAAACAAGGGATGACCCTTTGGGTCATCATATGTTTATACTTTAGAATCAATCACTTACACCCCTTATATTATGAAAATCTTACACAAGTATTAGTTTGAATAATATTTTTATTTTACAAGAGTGTTAAGTGTTTAATTTCGAGAAACAAGAGGTATATCTATCAATATAGGTTAAAATAAAATAACTACAAACAAATTGAAATTACAAATGTAAAATTTCTATGTAATAAATTTTGTTAAATTTAAGAAAGAGAATAAACAGTTTGTTGAAAAGTTTTATTTACACATTTGATTTAAAAAATATTTTAATGTATCTTTCTTAACTCTTAAATAGAATATGACTGCAAATCACTTTTAAGATATACTATTACTCATCAATAATAACTTTCTTTAAAGTATGAGCAATTTGTAATATTAATATAAATTAGAGGACCTTCCCATTTTATGTTCAAGTTTGACTTTTTATTGTTTTGCTTCAAAATTTTAAATTCACTTAGAGCGTTATTTTGTGTAGGATTTTCATGATATGAATCTTTTAAAAGTGTTTGATTTTGAAAAATAGAGATAATACCATTATATATATACATAGAGAGAGTGTTTTCATAATATTGAGGTGTAAGTATTTGATTTTAAAATATAGGGGATATATCTACATTTGAGTGATATTATAGGATGTTTAGTAGTATACTTTATCCACTTGATTTATACGTAATAATTTAAGTGCTAATTTAGTGAAGATTTTCTAATTGAGTTCCTTACATCCACAAGTAATTTTCGATTGAAACTTTCGGGCTGATTTCCAAAACTTTGTATGCTTTAGTCCACACCATCTCTATGAATCCGGGCTACCGGATCCAAATTATCTAAAACTTTGGGGGGCCATCAAAAATGATTTAATGAACAATAATGATGGTTTCTGCATAACCATTTCTCATTTTTGGCATTTTAGGGCAAAAGAATTAGAATTCGTGTCGATTTCCAATTTTCGTGTGCTCTAGTCCACACCATCTTCATGAATTCGGGCTACCGGATCCGAATCGTCTAAAATTTTGCGGGGCCATAAATAATGACCTAATGAAAAATAGTCATTTCTTCAGCATGACCGTTCATTTTTTTGGCATTTTAGGACTAAGAAATAGAAATTTGGACCGAGTTCCAAATTTTCGTGTATTATAGTCCACACCATCTGCATGAATTCAGGATACTGATCGGAATCACCTAAAATTTTGTGGGGCCGTAAAAATGACCTAATGAACAATAGCCATGACTTCGGCATGACTAATCCTCGTTTTTTGGTATTTTAGGGCCAAAAAACTGGAATTCGGGTCGATTCCAAATTTTCGTGTGCTATAGTCCACGCCATCTGCATGAATTCGAAATACCGGATCCGAATCGCCTAAAATTTTACGAGCCATAAAAAATAACCTAATGAACAGTAGTGATGGCTTCAGCATGACCGTTGCTTATTTTTTAACATTTTAGGGCCAAAAAAATAAATTTTGGGTCGATTTCAAAATTTGAAATTTACTTTCGAATAGAAAAAAGTTTGTAGCATAAGTGCCAAAAATAAGTTGGAGCTGACAATTGAAAATTTGTGAAAACATGTGTCTCTTTCACGGGACATCAGCAACTAGGGTTGTTCATAAAAATCCGAAAAACCGAACCAAAAAAATAAATACATTTTAGGTTTGGTTTGGTTTTGGTTTTGAATTTTAAAAACCGATCAAATTTGATTTAGTTTTGGTTTCAATCAAAAAATAACCGAAAAAAATCGAACCAAACCGACTATAAAAATATCTATTTAAATTTATTATTACATACATATATATATATATATATATATATATATATATATATATATTTTATATAAAGTTTCTAAAATTTTATGGTATATGTTAGTCATTTATATTTTTAGTCTAGTTCTTTGCTATTTAATAATCTAATTCTTTGCCTTTACATTCTAGTTTGATTGGTAATTTTCTTTCGCTAAGTATAAAAAAAATTATTTCATGCTAAAAATAAATCGATTTTTAATTGAGTACTTAAACTATTCATCACTATTTTATTTAATTATCACCAATATAACTTGGTAAATGATAAATTTCTCAAAGAGCAATTGATTTGATAGTGTTATGTTGAAAACGTAGTTGCCGGAATATGCGTTTAGTGGTGATGTCCCATATTTAAGAAAAAACCCGATAAATAACCGAAAAAACCGAAAAACCGATAATAACCGTATCCATAAAAACCGACTTAATTGGTTTGAATTGGTTCCAATATTTAAAAAACCGACTTACTTGATTTGCTTTCTTTTTTGGGAAAAACCGACCCAAACCGAACCATGAACATCCATATCAGCAACTATAATGCCCTTTTAGGTATTGAAAGAAGGCTTGTGTATCTCTAGGATTTACAAAAGTGTACATGTGCATTTATTGTAATAAATTGCAAAGGAAGGGAAAAATTAGACTTCCAAAAAGGACTGCAACTCTATCCATTACCAGGACACAACGAAAATTATACGAAAACTGACGCTACTCTAAAAATAATAGCCGAAAAAGTATATATTTTTTGTGTATATATATATATTCCATTACCAGGACACAATGAAAATTATATGAAAACTGACGCTACTCTTAAATAATAGCCGAAAAAGTATATATATTTTGTATATATATATTCTTTATGTTATATACAAAAATTATACAATCTTGATACAATATTTCGACTACCGAATATAAATAGTTTCTAGTAAGAGCTAAAAGTGATAATACCAAATTATAGGAAATAGGAGTACTAGTTTTTCAGTCAACTGAGTAGCAAGTCTAGGGGCAAAACAACAATAAATTGAAACTTTATGGATTTTTTCGTAAATTTATATGAACCAGAAGCTCCTCATGGTTCTCCTCGGCATAAATGTGAATTTCTTTAGCAAAAAACTAAGAATTTTGGATTATGTTGCACAATGCACTAACCTCTTGAATTCAAGAAACCTATGTCATTAAACTATACTCCAAAATGAATTCTATAAGGGGGAAAATAAAGCAAATTAGGGTAAACATTACATGATTAAGTCATAATTGACTCATTTACAGGGATGATCAGATAATACTTACTGTGCTGCTACTATCCCTTGAGTTCTTGAAGTTAGAATAATCTCATCACTTGCCCATAACTGACGGGATCATTATGACAGTTTAGCTCCAATTTCAATCATGTCAAAATTTTCATGTACTGCCTCCACAAAGCTTACAAACCCATAGCTTCTACTAACTCACACCAATAAAATTCTGCAATAGAAATAAAAGCTTTACAATTGGAGAAAGATGCAAAAGGAAAGATATTCAAATTTAAGGCTTCACTATCAATATATATTCTTCAATTTGATATGCACAGAAAGTTCAATTTTTTAAATATAATATCATAAAAAGCAGAGCTATTCAGCAGAGCACATCTTTTAACCTCATTGAAAATTTTAGAGCAGTTGGTATTACTATTACTATTACTATTACTATATTTCAACTGACAAATCCCCTAACCACGACGTCCAAATCCGCAATTTCGTTACCTAATACTCTGTATGTTGTCTTCTAAAAATACACGTGGAGCCATTTATAACTTATGCCTAGAGTTTGTATAAACAAATCTAGCCAAGTATATTGTAAGAATTAATGCGAAATGACTAATATACCCTCGAGCTTTTTAAAAATGACATGAAACACACATGTCGAAAGATGCTTGTGGCTTGCAATGATATACTGTTCCATATTAAGCATGAGTTCTTCACTTGACAATTTAAATTTACCTGCATAGTGATCCCTGACTATCAAGGAAGAGAATATTTGTGCTCCGCCTTTGTAGTCTTCCCGTTTCAGTTTCAAAAATATTTCAAAATGGCCAACGTCAAAGCTAAAGGTCCAGAAGGAAAAGATTCTGGATGTGATAGTTTAGAACCTATTGGACATTATTCAAGCATAATGAGAACCATCATTGGAAGACATCTATGTATATTTCTTACGTTGAAAGGGGAAAAATAGAAAGAAAGCTCTCAACATGAGGGAACGTAATACACATTATGGTGGATTGAAACCAAGGAATATACAAAATTATAATCTTGGTGGTGGATGGTTTGGTTTTCCAATTGATGAATGCAACAACATTTGAGAAAAGCTTTGGTCAGATTTGAGATTGAATGCGTGGTCACATCCTGTCTGCGGGTAAATATACAGTTTGTTCCTAGGTGAAGAAGGTGATGGAGGCAAAGTTCAACCACAATTGCCTTTAGAACACCTCTGGATGTCCAGAACAAAGTTTACTTAATGCATAAGCTTTTCTTTCCGACTAGGAGTTGGACTTGCCGATAAATGCCAAAAATGTTAACTAAATTTCTATTAAGAGTATAAAGCATAGCTGTGGGAAGATGTCTATACAAAAGAGGTACGATTATAAAAGAATCTACCTTAGTGAAAATCCAGAAGGATAAATATGCCTGGCGGTAGCCAACATCAGAATATCAAAAAGAATAGGCAATGAGAACCCGCCTAAGGGCAGCATGATCCTCAGGAGTATCGCCAGGAAAGGTTTGTGGGAGATCCTGCAAGTAAAAACACAAAAAGATAACATTTATCTTATCCTTAAAAGAAAAAGAAAAAAAAAGAAAGGAACACAGTGTTGTAAGTAAGAAAATAAAATGTAATCTAAAAATTTTCTAAGTTGATACCAAATATAATCCTTGTCTTCAATCTCAGAATAAGTATCTCAAAGAACCGAGAAAATCTACTCGGAATTTATTTCACATAAAACTAACATTAATATGGAGGACCAGTAAAACTTTATTTGCAAACTCGTGCTTTAGCATGCACGACAAGAGAATCTCACACTCTTTAATATTACAACAGGATTGTGTTTTTTAAATTCATCAATATCTATTAAGACCCTTACGAAGTAATATTTATTTAAGGTTGAACGTAGTATATAAGGCCTATGCAGGATTAGAAAAATAGCAAATTGGACGTGCTACTAACAAGAGGAACATTTTCAAGCCAAACGTTAAAATGATGGCCAAGAGAATCATTTAATCCTTGAAATCTATCCCAAGGAACAAAATAAAGAGAATCCGCATATTCTTAACACCAATAAATATACCCAATGTAGCATAAAATCAACGTTATTCTTTATATTTCTGAATATCTCATAAGCGATGGGCTAATCCTTAACCAGTGGCAACGAGTGCTCTTTTAAGTATAATCCCGAATTTCAGATCAAATTCATGAGAAATAAACAACCTTCCGAGACCATACTTCAATACAACAGAAGTTAATATAAAAATAAAGGGATGAAAAATATATTGGTTGATTGCATATATTGAAAATAGTTCGTGGCTTATACTGCATCAGTGCCTTGAACAGAGCTTTTGAGGAATTTTATTCGCAAAGCTTCTGATATTGTCCAATTTGGTGGCATTTACACATTTATAGCTTGTACATACTATTTATCTACCTAAATTCAGATAATTTAAGACTACAAAAGGCAACTCCAAACCGCTTCTCAGTATTAGCCCATGTGAACTTCCACTCATTACTAATTAAAAGGGTTGTACCTCAAATTTGCCAATCAGCGGTCTGAAAACTCCAAACCTGTTTACACCCTGGACAAATCACTCTGAGCATTTACTTGGTTCGGATGGTGAAGAAGACTAAGTAGAAAACTGGAGGATAATAATCACCAACACTATCAGATAAACTACAATTAAAAACCAAGAATTAAATTACCACATGAAAACTCAAAAAAATTAAAATAACAAAACATTTGAGCGAAAGAATGAGAATAAAAATATTTTAGAAAATCCTCTAAGTGTTACCTTTCTCAGAATTGAAGCTTCAACGGAGGAGTTATTTTTTCCTGGTACCAGCAGGAGAAGTTCATTACCTGAAAATCAAACTAAATGGAGGGTAAAACTTAATTTTCCTCCTACTGTGAATCTGTGATTAAGAGCTATGGAGGCAATAAAAGAAAAAATACGCACAAGTATAAACAAATTGAAGTATGTTAATCCACATCCATAAAAGAACCCAGGAACAGCTAAATCCATAATAGGAGGAAAAGAAGAAAGAGCGAAAACAATTACCTTATACAAAATTGCAGAATAATCTAAGAAAATACAACTGGATCTAGCGAAAAACGGAGGGAGACGGAGAAGACTATAGAAATCGGAAGAAAGGAAAAGAGCTACACAAAGATGCAAAATTAGGTCCAACTAAAAAGTAAAATTAAACACAAAAAGTTGCCTTCAAGAACGTTCGAAAATATAGAATAATCATATAGACAAAATTTCTAAATTAAAACCAGAGAGAAACAGTTATCCATAAATAATATTAAGATTATTGTGGCTTTAATAGCGTTACCTCAATTAAATCCCAAGCAACGATTACGGCAATTCCTTGGTAGCATGATTGATTCAAATCAAGTACAATCTTTCTCCACCTTTATCGCATGATTTGGTAGCGAGCAAAAGCTTTAAGTCTTGAAGGATGAAGCTGATGAAGGTGGGTTTGTGCCCGAGAAGCACCGGCGCTCCGAGAGCAATGAAGCAGTATGATACTGAAACATTAATCGTTAAGTGAATTGGCTAAGATTTCTGTCACCACCCAAAATTGAAACATTGTTAGGATAGTGACGGCGCCACAATTGTTAGGCAACTCAAGAATTCTATTAATTATTTTACTTTGTTTATCCATTTAAACATAATCAAATAAATTTAAAGTAAACATAATTTAATAGTTTCCAACGAATAATTCCAAATATAAAATAATAAATAAATAAATAAACCGAGTCACGAATTAATTATATAAATAACTCTAAGACTATCCCAGGATCTGGTGTCACAATTTACGAACTACTAAAGAGTACTATAAATAATGGCTGAAAGAAATAATATAAATGTTTTGAGAAAATATAAAACAGTCTCTACGAACTAAGAGAAGACTCTCGGGATCTGCGAACACCGGTAGATATACCTCGTGTCTCCGAATACCTGGAGCTACTAAAAATCTCTATTGCTGGCCGGTACCTGGATCTGCACAAAAGAGTGCAAGTGTAGTATCAGTACAACCGACCCCATATACTGAGTAAGTGCCGAGCCTAACCTCGACGAAGTAGTGACGAGGCTAAGGCGGGGCAATTATAACTTAACAATAGATATATAATAAAGCAAGAAAAACAATTCTACACAAACAAGAAAGTATAAACCGAAACCATGAATAAAATAACTCAGTCGCCTATTCCAGGCCTCAGTTGTCACCAAAATCTCACACAAATTTCCAAATTTCCAACTTTACTTTAAAATAACCGTATGTGCAGAATATGAGAAAACAGTAGAGTAAAACAGTAAAGTTTCTAAATCTTTGTAATTAAAATCGGTAAAAGCATAAACATTCTCCCTGATCACTGTCTTGTTGCGGCGTGCAACCCGATCCCACCTGTCCACCCTTATCACTATCATTTATTTCTCATGTCCACCATTATCACTATCATTTATTTCCCCTGTCCACCCTTATCACTATCATTTATCCACCCTTATCACTATCATATTGTCCATCCTTATCACTATCAATTGATTTATTTATCAAAAACTTTCACAATTCAGGCCAAACCTTTCACAACACGTTTATCTCAACAATTGTAAACAGAATATAGTATAGCTCATAAGCTGTATCCAATATTATTTTATAATGAAACCAACCAGAATATATGTAAATATCGTAACACTGTCATCCAACTCAACCTTTATGTACCATAACAAAATCAAGGGAACAACAAACACTTTTAACACGCGTGCAACAATACTTGGCAATAATCTAATGAAAACAAATAGTCAAGTAGCATATGCGGAATAATTCAATTACGTACTTGAACATATTTCTAAAAGCCACCTATAAATGAATATTTTCATCTATTCACTCATGACCTAAATTTAATGAGCTCCAAATAGTTTATCTTATCCTACCATTTTACATTTTTAAAGTCTGGGGGTCCTACTCTACAATATTATCAATACTTTTTTTTTTTTGGTTATTGGTCTAAGGTTTAAGATTTTACTAAATCTTCAAAAGAAAAACATAAAAACGTTAATCCAAACGCATTCTTGATCTATATAACATCAAGACAAAAGTACATGTGACTCTTATTCAGGTCTTAGATTTATTACAGCAAAGATCATCACTTGACCATATAAACCTCAACAACCATAAAACAGTCAAGCCGGGAAGCAAATAAACGGAAAACGGAAAACGGAAAAGGGATCATGGTAAACAACAATTTGGTAGTGCATAGGTACTCGTCACCTCACCTATACACTACACACAAGCAATTTCACATAACAATCAGGTTGGGGATTCCTATTCCCTCAAGTCAAGGTTAAACCAAGCACTTACCTCAACTTCGCAGGTCACTCACTGTTCAATTATAGCTTTTCCTCTTGAATTCACCTCCAATACACTCGAATCTAACCATAATTAACTTAATATCATTAATTAATGCTAAAGGAACTAACTTTACTGAAAATTATAATTTTTCCTAAGTTTTCTCAAAAAAAGTTAAACCCGACCCCGGGCCTACTTGGTCCAAACTCGGGGTTCGGACCAAATTATGTTTAATCATTCACCCACGAGTCCGAGTATACAATTAGTTTCGAAATCCAACCTCAATTCGAGGTAAAGATTCGATTTTTACAAAATTTCCTAATTCTACCCTAACCCTCAATTTTTACCATGAAAATTCTTACTTTTTGATTTAAAAGTGATGAAAAACATTTGGTAATTGAAATATAACCAAATAAAGACGAGTAGAGAACACTTACCCCAATCCATATGGTGAAAATCGCCCATATCCGAGTTCCCCAACTCAAAATATGACCGAATGAACAAACTCTAGTTTTATATATTTTTCTGCCAGCTATTGTGCCTCTTTTCTCGTAGCAAACGATCCCGAAACTCGATTTTTATGTCTCCAATGAATTTCTTGTGAAATTCTGGTCAAGTTAGACTTTTGAATTACTCAATTTGATCTTATAATGAATGAGATATGTAGGTTTTAATATTTGCAAATAATGCAGATTTTTAAATACGCCGTCACTGATAATTTCGTAATTAATCTGAAAAATCTGGCAACCCTATTTTTAGTAAAATGACCATAAATTCCTCATACGATGTCCAAATTCGACGATTCTTTTTGTTAGGGTCCATAATTACGATACGGATCTAATAATTCATTCAAAACAGAAATCAGAGCTCATTTGTTCAATACGATATCATTCATGCTTGAAGAAACGACGTCGAAGCATAAGAAAGAATGAGCGCAACACAACCCAAACCTATTCGAAACTCGCCCGAGCCCTCGGGGCTATAAACCAAATATGCACGCAAGTCTAAAAACATCATAAGGACTTGATCGTGGGATCAAATCATGAAAATAACATGTAAAAGTATGAACTAAAACCTCAAAACTCATCATTTTTTCTCAAGAACACTTCAATTTCACTATTTCTCAACCGGACGTCCGAATCACGTCAAATGAACTCCGATTCTCACCAAACTTCAAAGTTAGTATTCAAACATTAATTCATTTCTAAGGCTTAATATGAGCCCGATACCAAAATACGAGCCCGATACCAATGGTTTCAAACATTAATTCTTTTCTTTATTTCATTAATAATTCAGCAAAATAATTTCTTTCAAAAATTGATTTCTAAGGCTTGGGACCTCGGAATTTATTTTCGGGCATACTCCCAAGTCTCATATTTTACTGCGGACCTCCCGGGATCGTCAGAACACAGATCCGGGTCCGTTTACTAAAAATGTTGACTCAAGTCAACTAAAACCAAATTTTAATTCTAAAAATTATTATTTCTTATATTTTCACATAAAAGCTTTCCGGTTTCATGCCCAGACGGAGCACACAAATCAAGGTAATTAAAATTAATCTTTTTATGGCTAATAAGCCTAGAGCGGAGTCTTAATTCATAAAATGACCCTTTGGGTCATCACAATTTAAGAGTATTGTTGGGCTGAAGATGAGAAAAGGATGCGGTGGCTGAGAAAGAAACCAAGAAAGCTACGCGTAGTATTAGTGGAATGGAAAAAAGGCCAGTATAGAGTTGATGCTAAATGACTGAATTACCCTCAAGCTTTTTTAAAAAGACACTGAGCAGACATGTCGAAAAACTTTCTCTTCTAATATATAACTAGGTTGATCCAGCCCGTGCCAGCACGGGCCCAACATTATTTAACTTTGCGTGTGGAATCCAGTAGACAATATTTCATGCTAAGTGATACACACTTATTTACATACATTTTGAACAAAATATACATTGTCTGTGTCCACGAGGGCATAACATTAAAGGATGCTTAAAGTGCCACAACGTTTACAGCATGTATGATACAACTATTTACATATGCGGTCTTTGGTCTTCTTTCTGGTCCTTTTTCTAGTAGTGTTGACCCAAAATATCTAGAAACAAATAAACAAGTTATAAGTTGTAGAAGCGCGCAAGTTGAAGTATACAAGAAGGCAAAATTTCAGGTAAGCAACAAAAGTACTTGTTTAACAATTAGTGAAAGTTAGAGCATATATGAAACAAAAAATAGTTGAAACAAAAAAGCAGTTACGATAAACTTTGTTGTTTAAACATTTCAATTGATGCCGAGAAAGATCTGGTGATTTAAGCGTGACCATAGAAGTAAAAGAAAACAGAACATCAAAATAGAAATTGAGATGTTGAAGAATCTAATACATTCCAAATATAGTAAATACATTACTAATACCTAGGAGAGCTATGCCAAACAATGTACAAAATGTAAGTTTGCCCTCTCCAATTTTATGACTCCTTTGATATATTTTTATGCAAACTAAAAATATTATTAATTATTGAAATTAAATAAAGGACAATTTCATGGATTACGAAAATATTTCTTTCCCATTCATGTCAAATTAGTGATGGTAATTAATGATCATGAGAAATTATTACTGTTGATTTTAAGACCAATAAGTAAGTTTAACAATCTCTCAATAAGTAAAGTTAAAAAATGAAGCTACTTTGAGGCTATAATAATAATGAAGAAAGATCAGACAAACAAAAGCAAAAGTAGGCTTTAATTTTATTTCTATAATTTTCAAAAACATGCAATATAATACAGGAAAAAAAATGACTCAAACAAAATTAATGAAAACTCAAAGAGTATCATCCCATTAGAACGCCTAAAAGTGACCAAGCAGTCACTATAATCTGTGTAATTAAAAGGTCACTATGAGAAATGGAACACTTTGGACTTACATTTTCATCAAAGTCATTGCCGAAAGCATCAACAGTTTCCCCTTCCTATTCATATTTGTCACGATCCAAAATTTAACCATGGTCGTGATGACGCGTATCGTGTTACAAGGCAAGCGTACTAAAATATTACTACTAAATCGATTATACGAATTTAATAAAATATTTTCAACATTTAAATTTCTCATAAACTAAATCAACTCTAAATATAAGTAATATAAACTACGGAAGCTAGCCCCAAACATCGGGGTGTCACTGAGTCATGAGCGTCTAAAACTATGAACTAAGATATATAAACTATCTAAGAGAAGAAAATGATAGCAGGAGTAACAAGGTCCTGCGGACGCTAGCAGCTCGGCCTGAACTTAACGATCGTCGCGCTCTAACTCACCTGGATCTGCACATAAAGTGCAGGATGTAGTATGAGTACAAGCGACTCAGTAGTAACAGAAATAACAAAAGAACTGAGTAGTAGTGACGAGCTAAACAAAACAGTCGCATTATTTATTTTCACAATAAAAAAAACACGAATAAACAGGTAAATTTCATAACTCAGTAAACGCCACAAAGAAATTTAACAGATAAATGCAACAACAATAGTAGTAAATGCAACCTCACAGCAATGTCACTCCATCACCCAGCACTCGTGTGAGCATGTGATTTTTATTCGCCATATCGTCCTATAAAAATCTCAATAAATCAATTGATTTTATGAATTTTGTTGATTTTTCAGTGATTAATTGTGAAAGATTTGTATTTTTTTGCATATCCATAATTCATCTTTTAAAATTGTTAAGAAATTGCATCGCTATTATCAAAGAATTACAAAGTTATAATTAACTAAATAATAGACGAATGATGGTTATTTAATGTAATGTAGTTTTAATAACTAATTACTAAAAATTAATCATTTTATTCAATAAATCATAGATTAATTAGGAATATAAAATTGGTCGTTTTATTCTTGATTAATCTGTAAATAGATGAAAAATAAGGTTTAAATTAATTACTATTTTTTTTTGATTAAATTAGATTTTAACTTAATTAGATTAATTAAGTTAATTAGTTAAGAAAGCAAAATCGGACCTGGGCCAAGAAATACCCAAGCCCAATCCCTATACACTCAAACAACCCAGGCCCAAACCCCATTACCCGGCCAGCCCTGTATATTACCCAAAACGACCTCGTTTTGTCCCCTCCAAATCCCAGCCATTGGATCGATTTGATCCAACGGCTCCCAAACTCCCTCCCTCTAAACTATATAAGTATCCAAACTAAATCCCACCCCCCTCATTTTACCAAAGCCTCACACCCCCCTCCCCCGTTCGTCTCTCTCACATCCCTCTAAACACAAACCCTAGCCGCCACCCTCCGTCTGCCGGAAATCGCCTCCGACGGCGGAGCTTCACCCAATCCATACCCAAATTCCTACCAGACAATCACCATCATCCCCTCTATCACCTCCCGTTGCTAGTTTCCCTAAAAAACCGATCAATTTGCGTCAATTTCAGATCTAAGAATCTGAAAACCCTAAAATTACTCCCCAGCGGACTTAGAGACACTCAATGGCTCATACCTTCATGGGTCGATTGCTCTTGACTAGGGCAATCGATTCATGAGGGTTTGATTCATTTTCAAACCCTACCGGGGTCCGGCCAAGGTCCGGCAACTTCCTTTTCCCAGCCAAACCCATCAAGGGGTATTTTCCCCACCTTTTTCCTCTTCTTCTGTTTGTTTCTTCTTTTGTGGTTATTTGTTATCTCATTTTACTGAAATTATGAATAGGGTTGTATAAATCACCCCTGTCTTAGGCTATTTTTCTTGTTCTATTACTACCCGTGTTTGTTTAGTCATGTTTCTTTGTTGATTAATCTAGGTTCGTTTAGCAATCATGTGTTTGTTCTTGTCTCGTGTGTTTGAATCCACACAAAAGTTTAATTGTGTTTTCATTATGAGAGTCTTGATGAATCAAGTTAGAAATTCTTGTGGTAAATGATTCTGGATTTTGTTCTTTTTTAAGACCAAATCTCATGTCAATCATTTCTTTTAGTTTGTTTCAGTAATTTCATTTCTTTCTTTTTCTTTCTCTCCTTTTGTTTTCTTCGTCCATCCTTGCTCATTGTTTGACTGTTACTATCCTGCTCTAGATTGACTAAGAAGAATCTAAAATGACAATTCTGTTTAATCTTGATTAGGACAGTGATACCCTATGTTGCGATTTGAATTAGATGATTGAACTGAAACTAAATAATAATTAGAACAGTGTTATCATGTTATTATGATTAGAACTATGGTCGAGTTTACCTATTTAGATAATAATTTGGGATTTTTTGTGTGCTGCTTAAACTGAAATTTGATCCCCGCCTTGCTTTGCTTTGGTTGTTGATTCTGTTTAGTGTTAAGTGAATATCAATTTAGTTCCTTCCTAATTATGTTATGCAGAAGAGCTATTAGCTCTTTTAGGATTATTACTAGTTAGTCTGAACCAGTGCAGGGCCATGAATTAACTTAGTTCAAATCCTAAACTCAAGGCTGTCATAATCAGTGATAACCTCCTAAAATACACTTGTTTAACTAGGTTAACCTAGTCTAAAAGTCTCTTGAACAACTAACTAAGTCCTAAAATCTGCCTAAGGTAATTAATTTAGGACTAATTAACTAGAACAAATCATTTAACCTAGGCTTGATAATTAGTTAAGTTTCTGATTATAGGTAAGTGAGTTTGACTTAATTAAACTAAATCAGTTAACTTAATTTAAGAAGTCAAAGCTAATTGGTTTACTTTAATCAATTGATTTAAACATAAGTAAGTAGTATGAAACTAACTCTAGGCATTTAATCAATTAACCTTTAGTTAATTAACTCAACCTTAGTAAAGAACAACTAGTTGTCACCTAAAGGGCATAACCAGTGTCCGTTAACTATAGTTAAATGATAACCCAAGTAAGTAACCCTGGTTACCTAATGGTAAATAAAGGGGCTTCAAAGGGGTACATGAGGAAATATATATTAGGAAATCAGATTTTTAAGGGTAAGAGAGTCTTTTAATGGGTAGGATAGTTCTAGAATAGGGGCAGCTGTCCCAAAGATAAGGGTGACAGCTGCCCTATGTACTATTTTGGTACTATTTTTCAGTATTGGATAGGGAATATTCAAAAGAATATCCCATTCCCAAATATACCATAAATAGACCCTCTTTTTAGAGATGGGGGAGACATTTTTTACACTTTTGAGCTGCTGGGATACAGAATCCTTCCCATTTTCAGAAATACTGTCTCCACTTAAAGGGTTTTGAAAAGAAGAGTACTATTAGAAAAAATCTGATTTCCATTTGGAAAACAAGTTCATAAGTAGATGGCCTAGTTCAGTTGCTATCTTCTCTTTTCTGAATTTTGGGGTTTTCTGGAAGTTTTTCCTTCAAACATTCATACTCAAAATTTTTGGGTGTATTCTTGCTGGACTGTTTGGTTTTCTTTGGGGTTTTCTGTTTGCTGCTGCTGATTTCTCTTCCTTCTTGCTGTTATTGTTCCTACTTGACCTTTATTTGGTCAAGTCTCTTTGCTGTTTTTTCTCTTTAAAGGTATGTATCAGTTCATATTTTCTTAATGAAATTTTTGGACTAGAATCCTCATTTTCTGCTCACTGTGTAAAACTGGCTGTTCTTGATGAATGAAGTTACTGTTCCTGTTTATGTACATGTGACTGTATAGGTGTTTATTAGCATATTATTGAACCTGTGAATGTGATAAATACTGTTTGTTTTGTTGCTATTTCTTTGCTGAAATGTTCTGTATATTTCAGGCCAACTGTATATAAATAATGTAAATACTCATAGTTCTATATTAAAAAATAAGGCTGCACGAAGGTGTAGAATCTGACCTTCTCTATGGTCAGGCTCTCTCTATAAGTGTGCAGAAAATATGCTTTTCAATTGAGTCTCGTTGGTCAATAAAGAGATTCAACAAGCAAATCTCTAGATAGGTTAGTATTAGCACTAGGGTAGATGAATTTGACCTGTTAATGGTCAAATTCACCCCATGATAGTGCACAAAAGTAGTATAAATGGCTTGAAATTCATCCTTTAAAGGGTATACAACATTGTAGTTAAGAAAGGCTGTAGAGTAAAGAATCTGAACCCTTGTATGGTCTGATTCATTCTCTAAAAAAGCCAAGAATAGTCAAAGTGTCCAAATGAATACTGGTTGAAGCACTGGTATGGTTGTTAAAAATGGCAAACAAGATTGCATATGTGAGTTTGAATTAGACTCCCTCTTATGGTCAGATTCAATCTGTGAAGAATGCATATAGCAGGTTGCCTTTCTTTCTGGTGAACCTGTGATTACTTGTCAAAACCTGGTGGTTCATCTATGTGTGATTATAACAGTAGAATTATCTCTCAAAGGCTTCTGTGATTAATTCCATATCCATGAAGTCATAATAGAGTCATTAGATAGCATTAAAGGGTAGTGAATCTGACTCCTCAATGGTCAAATTCACCCCGTAAGATGCTTATATATGTTGGTTTGGACGACTTAGATCTTATGTCACTATGGGAGCAGCATGTAAAGGGTTGAATCTGATCTCTGTAATGATCAGATTCAGTCTCTTACAGTGCACATGAGTTCTGTATGGTCCAGTTGGGACTAAAAGCTGAAGAATACAGATCCTAAAGCGTGAAAGTTGTTGGCTTGCACAGGAGCAGCAGCTAACCTTGTTCCTTTTATTTTCTTCTTATTATTAGAACTTATGTATTTAATTTAAGAACAATGTAATAGCGTAATTACAGCCTTTTGTATATACTTTTAGTTGTAATACGGACTGGACTATATTAAAGGTGGTGAATCAGTTGTATTCCCAGTAATGTCTATCATGATAGTTAGGGAAACTAGAATTTCAGGCCCATTAATGGTGTTAAATAATTTTCTGTTGAATGGTATGAGGAGTATCAACTCTTTTCTTAAAAAATATATCGGATAATCTTAATTTAAGAGGCTTCGTTAGTTTTACCCTTTTTTACAAAAGTCGTTCCTTCATGGAAACGAGGTTACAAGGTCTACATTGTATCCGTAAGTAGTATATAAGTACTCATGTATGGCATATAGGTCGAACGGCAAAGGAATCTGATGCATTGTATTTGCAACTCAAATCTTCCTCTTTTATTACAATGCAAATGATAAACGTGTTAACATATCTGCTCCTGGTTATTCAGACTGTTCAAATTCGAATCCTATCAAAACTAGCCACAATTAGGATTGGCCAAAGAGTTGAAACAAATTGGGCTAAAATATGGCCATAGCCCAAAAATCTTGTCCTTTAGGCTAGAAAATTTGATCTAGACAGAAAAAATACTTCTTTTAGTTTGAGATTCAATAGGAAGTACCAAAATTACCATAAATGTACACTCGGGAGTGGCAACTCGTGCCCCCGACCCTCAAACTCTAAACAACTAATAAACACGCACAAAGCAACCACGAGTGCATTTCATGTGACGTGTTTTCCATGTGCTCAAGAACAACAAGTGTACGCCATCGTAACTTGTCCAAGATAAATCCATAATGTCCTAATCTATCTTAAAACTAAAGTACTCCTTCAAATAGAAAACATAAAANGGTCTGATTCATTCTCTAAAAAAGCCAAGAATAGTCAAAGTGTCCAAATGAATACTGGTTGAAGCACTGGTATGGTTGTTAAAAATGGCAAACAAGATTGCATATGTGAGTTTGAATTAGACTCCCTCTTATGGTCAGATTCAATCTGTGAAGAATGCATATAGCAGGTTGCCTTTCTTTCTGGTGAACCTGTGATTACTTGTCAAAACCTGGTGGTTCATCTATGTGTGATTATAACAGTAGAATTATCTCTCAAAGGCTTCTGTGATTAATTCCATATCCATGAAGTCATAATAGAGTCATTAGATAGCATTAAAGGGTAGTGAATCTGACTCCTCAATGGTCAAATTCACCCCGTAAGATGCTTATATATGTTGGTTTGGACGACTTAGATCTTATGTCACTATGGGAGCAGCATGTAAAGGGTTGAATCTGATCTCTGTAATGATCAGATTCAGTCTCTTACAGTGCACATGAGTTCTGTATGGTCCAGTTGGGACTAAAAGCTGAAGAATACAGATCCTAAAGCGTGAAAGTTATTGGCTTGCACAGGAGCAGCAGCTAACCTTGTTCCTTTTATTTTCTTCTTATTATTAGAACTTATGTATTTAATTTAAGAACAATGTAATAGCGTAATTACAGCCTTTTGTATATACTTTTAGTTGTAATACGGACTGGACTATATTAAAGGTGGTGAATCAGTTGTATTCCCAGTAATGTCTATCATGATAGTTAGGGAAACTAGAATTTCAGGCCCATTAATGGTGTTAAATAATTTTCTGTTGAATGGTATGAGGAGTATCAACTCTTTTCTTAAAAAATATATCGGATAATCTTAATTTAAGAGGCTTCGTTAGTTTTACCCTTTTTTACAAAAGTCGTTCCTTCATGGAAACGAGGTTACAAGGTCTACATTGTATCCGTAAGTAGTATATAAGTACTCATGTATGGCATATAGGTCGAACGGCAAAGGAATCTGATGCATTGTATTTGCAACTCAAATCTTCCTCTTTTATTACAATGCAAATGATAAACGTGTTAACATATCTGCTCCTGGTTATTCAGACTGTTCAAATTCGAATCCTATCAAAACTATCAACAATTAGGATTGGCCAAAGAGTTGAAACAAATTGGGCTAAAATATGGCCATAGCCCAAAAATCTTGTCCTTTAGGCTAGAAAATTTGATCTAGACAGAAAAAATACTTCTTTTAGTTTGAGATTCAATAGGAAGTACCAAAATTACCATAAATCTGCACTCGGGAGTGGCAACTCATGCCCCCGACCCTCAACTCTAAACAACTAATAAACACGCACATAGCAACCACGAGTGCATTTCATGTGACGTGTTTTCCATGTGCTCAAGAACAACAAGTGTACGCCATCGTAACTTGTCCAAGATAAATCCATAATGTCCTAATCTATCTTAAAACTAAAGTACTCCTTCAAATAGAAAACATAAAAAATAATCAAACATCGCCTCAAATAGGCACTATAAAACCGTCATGACCATAGTCTTGACTACATAATCTACACTCGGGTGCGACTACTCATGTCCCCGTCTTCAACTTCAAATTATAATAAAAATCACATGTTGTAATTGCGGGTGCATTTCATGTGGCGCAGTTATAATGTGTCCAAAAACAAACAAGTGTACGCCATCGTGACTTGTTTCAAGATAAATCCATAAATATTAAAAGCGGCTAAAAAGTGAAAAAGGCTAAAAAGCACAATAGGTTTAAAATATGTAAATAATTAGATAATTAGGCCAAATATTAATAGTTAAGCGACCGTGCTAGAACCACGAAACTCGGGAATGCCTAACACCTTCTCCCGGGTTAACAGAATTCCTTACTCAGATTTCTCGTCGCAGACAAATTAAAACAGAGTCAAAATTTCCTTGGTTTGAGATTTTTAAATAACACGGTGTCCCGGAGCATCGTCAAAAATCCGGGTGGCGATTCTGAAATAATAATAAGTCCCAAAACCGAATAATGTCACTTTAATTAGAAAAACTCCCTTATTACCCTAACCGTGGAAAAAGGAGGTGTGACAGCTCGCACTCGCACTCAACACTCAGCACTCTCAACATTCTGCGCTCACTGGGGGTGTGTAAAGACTCCGGAGGGGCTCCCAAAGCCCAAGCGCTAAGCACGGACAACTCACGCGCTATCATATCAATACCTGGATCCGCACGGTCAACTCACGTGCTATGCGGACAACTCACACGCTATGGTATAAATACCTAGACCCGCACGGTCAACTCACGTGCTATATGGACAACTCATGCGCTATGGTATTAATATCCTCACAATCAGGCCATCATATCAATACCTGGATCCGCACGGTCAACTCACGTTCTACGCGGACAATCAAGCGCTATGGTATTAATATCCTCACAATCAGGCCATCGGTCTCACTCAATCATGTACCTCACTAGCCTCACCATCATCAACAAATAAGGGGACAAAGCCCACATCAAGTATCACAACATATTAGCAAATAATAGAGACTGAGGTAAACATGTACACGAATTTGTATGACTTGAGTAAAATTAACATGAGCATGAACAAAGCCTAAGCGTCATCTCTAACATGAAGGCAGACAAGTTCAACAACAAGTAAATACGTAAACACAGATGATGGCCATTAGGCCTCACGGGACAGACCAAGTCTAAATCCCTAGAGGTATACACCCACACGCCCTTCACCTAGCGTGGGTATCACCTCCAAACAGTCACACGATATCAAATTCTCCGGGTTTATACCCTCAAAGCCAGGGTTAAAACTGTTACTTACCTTAGCAGCGTAAAATCCTACTTCGGAATGCCCTTGTCTCTGGACTCGGTCTCCAAAATCTCCGAATCTACCCGAAATCAGAATAATACTATCAACATAGGCTAACGAATCGAATTCCACAATAAAACTACATAAATAGGCCAAAAATCCGAAATCGGCCAAAATCCGGTCCTCGGGCTCACGTCTCGAATTCAGTCAAAAATGGCAGAGTCAAAACCCTCGTCCTCTCCTGAGCCTAACCATATAAAATTTATCAAAATCGGACTCCGTTTGGTCCCTCAAATCCCTACCTAAAACTCTCCAAAACTCAAGCTCTAACTCCCTCAATTTCACTTTGAAATCATCAATCAAATCCCTAAAACGAAGATGGATTCATGAAATATAACCAAAAATAAGTAGAGAACACTTACCCAATCCCTATGGTGAAAATGGTCTCCAAAATCGCCCAAATCCGAGCTCCCCAACTCAAAATATGACCGAATAAACAAACCCTAATTTTATATATTTTTTCTGCCAGCTATTCTGCCTCGTTTCTCGTGCCAAACAATCCCGAAACTCGCTTTTTTATACCTCTAATGGATTCCTTGTGAAATACTAGTCAAATTAGGATTTTGACTCACTCAATTTGACCTTATAATGAATGAGATATGTAGGTTTTAATATTTGCAAATAGTGCAGATTTTTAAATACGCCGTCAGTGGCAATTTCGTAATTAATCTGAAAAATCTGCAACCCTATTTTTAGTAAAATGACCATAAATTCCTCATACGATGTCCAAATTTAACGATTCCTTTTGCTTCAAGTCCGTAATTACGATACGGATCTAATTATTCAATCAAAAAAGAACTCAGAGCTCATTAGTTCAATATGATATCATTTATGCTTGAAGAAACGACATCGAAGCATAAGAAAAAAGAGCACAACGCAATCCAAACCTATCCGAAACTCACCCGAGGCACTCGAGACTTCAACCAATAATTCAAACAAGTCATATATCACTACTTGAACTTAGTCGAACCTTTGGAACACCCAAAACAACACCAAAACACCAATTCAACCTCACATTCAAGCTTAAGAACTTCTAAACTTCCAAAATTCGCCAACGACGCCAAAATCTATCAAACCACGTCCGAATGATCTCAAATTTTGCACACACATCACAAATGACACTACAAACCTACTTCAACTTCCGGAATTTCATTCCGACCGATACCTAATTTTCCACAGTCGACCAAAATCGCTAAATTTCTAACTTTTGCCAATTCAAGCCTAATTCTACCACGAACCTCCAAATTATATTCCGGACACAATCCTAACTCTAAAATCACCCAACGAAGCTACCCGAATCATAAAAATCTCGATCCGAATTTGGTTACTCACAAGTCAACTTCCGGTTGACTTTTCTAACTTAGCTTTCTAACTAAGAGACTAGGTGTTCATTTCACTCCAAAACTACTATGAAACGAAATTTACCAACTCGATACAACTCAACACAGCTGAACAACATATAAATAAACATAGATGGGGGAAATGGGGTTATAACTCTCAGAACGAACGATCGGGTCGTTACATCCTCCTCCTTTTAAACAAATATTCGTCCTCGAACGAGTCTAAAAACATACCTGGAGTCTCAATTAGGTGAAACCTTCAGCAATACCTTCTCATCACATTCAAATCATATGAACTCATCTCGCGGTCACATCATACTTATCACGTATCCATCCAGCTACCATTTCCACTAATAGGGACATTACCGGACATATAAGCACACAAGCACGCGCTCACACAATCAATACCTCAGTGCTCAAGCTATAGTCAAAATACGGCCTCAAGTCCTCCAGACCGTCCCAACATTAACACACATAAATCACATCTCGCACCTCATCCAGGGAATCACAAGCCTTCGATGCACAAGTGATACCGGGCGCTCATGTGCACATACGAGTGCGTGGAAGTAATTCAAAGAATTATGCTTCCAGCTGAATAAATACCGCACGATAAGAATTCAAGAATGTGAAGTTTTCCTAAAGGTTCTGCAGCCTCTCGAAGATAAGTACAGACGTCTCCGTACCGATCCACAGGACTCTACTAAACCCGCTCATGACTCGTGAGACCTATGTAACCTAGGCTCTGATACCAACTTGTCACGACCCAAAATCTAACCATGGTCGTGATGGCGCGTATCGTGTTACAAGGCAAGCCTACTTCCCAAAATATTACTACTAAATCGATTACAAGAATTTAATAAAATATTTTCAACATTTAAATTTCTCATAAACTAAATCAACTCTAAATATAAGTAATATAAACTACGGAAGCTAGCCCCAAACATCGGGGTGTCACTGAGTCATGAGCGTCTAAGACTATGAACAAAAATATATAAACTATCTAAGAGAAGAAAATGATAACAGGAGTAACAAGGTCCTGCGGACACTAGCAGCTACCTTGCAGATCACAAAGATAATCGACATGAACTCAACGATCGCCGCGCTCTAACTCACCTGGATCTGCACATAAAGTGCAGGATGTAGTATGAGTACAACCGACTCAGTAGTAACAAAAATAACTAAGGAACTGAGTAGTAGTGACGAGCTAAACAAAACCGTCCCATTATTTATTTTCACAATAAAAAAATAACACGAACAAACAGGTAAATTTCATAACTCAGTAAACGCCACAAAGAAATTTAACAGATAAATGCAACAACAATAATAGTAAATGCAACCTCACAACAATGTCACTCAGCACTCGCACTCAGCACTAAACACTCAGCACTCTCAACACTCTACGCTCACTGGGGGTGTGTACAGACTCCGGAGGGGCTCCCAAAGCCCAAACGCTAAGCACGGACAACTCACGTGCTATCATATCAATACCTGGATCCGTACGGTCAACTCACGTGCTACGCGGACAACTCACACGCTATGGTATAAATACCTAGACCCGCACGGTCAACTCACGTGCTCTATGGACAACTCACGCGCTATGATATTAATATCCTCACAATCAGGCCATCATATCAATACCTGGATCCGCACGGTCAACTCACGTGCTACGCGGACAACTCACGCGCTTTGGTATCAATACCTGGACCTGCACGATCAACTCACGTGCTACGCGGATACTTCACGCGCTATGGTATTAATATCCTCACAATCAGGCCATCGGTCTCACTCAATCATGTACCTCACTAGCCTCACCATCATCAACAAATAAGGGGACAAAGCCCACATCAAGTATCACAACATATTAGCAAATAATAGAGACTGAGGTAAACAAGTACAATAATTTCTATGACTGAGTAAAATTAACGTGAGCATGAACAAAGCCTAAGCGTGATCTCTAACATGAAGGCAGACAAGTTCAACAACAAGTAAATACGTAAACACAGATGATGACCATTAGGCCTCACGGGACAGACCAAGTATAAATCCCTCGAGGTATACACCCACACGCCCGTCACCTAGCGTGGGTATCACCTCCAAACAGTCACACGATATCAAATTCTCCGGGTTTATACCTTCAAAGCCAGAGTTAAACTGTTACTTACCTTAGCAGCGTAAAATCCTACTTCGGAATGCCCTCGTCTCTGACTTGGTCTCCAAAATCTCCGAATCTACCCGAAATCAGAATAATACTATCAACATAGGCTAACGAATCGAATTCCACAATAAAACTACATAAATAGGCCAAAAATCCGAAATCGGCCAAAATCCGGCCCTTGGGTCCACGTGTCGAATTCAGTCAAAAATGGAAGAATCAAAACCCTCGTCCTCTCTTGAGTCTAACCATATAAAATTTATCAAAATCGGACTCCGTTTGGTCCCTCAAATCCCTACCTAAAACTCTCCAAAACTCAAGCTCTAACTCCCTCAATTTCACTTTGAAATCATCAATCAAATCCCAAAACCGAAGATAGATTCATGAAATATAACCAAAAATAAGTAGATAACACTTACCCAATCCCTATGGTGAAAATGGTCTCCAAAATTGCCCAAATCCGAGTTCCCCAACTCAAAATATGACCGAATAAACAAACCCTAATTTTATATATTTTTTCTTCCAGCTATTCTGCCTCGTTTCTCGTGCCAAACAATCCCGAAACTCGGTTTTTATACCTCTAATGGATTCTTTGTGAAATACTAGTCAAGTTAGGATTTTGAATCACTCAATTTGACCTTATAATGAAGGAGATATGTAGGTTTTAATATTTGCAAATAGTGCAGATTTTTAAATACGCCGTCAGTGGCAATTTCGTAATTAATCTGAAAAATCTGCATCCCTATTTTTAGTAAAATGACCATAAATTCCTCATACGATGTCCAAATTTGACGATTCCTTTTGCTACAAGTCTGTAATTACGATACGGATCTAATGTTTCAATCAAAAAAGAACTCGGAGCTCATTAGTTCAATATGATATCATTTATGCTTGAAGAAACGACATCGAAACATAAGAAAAAAGAGCACAACGCAATCCAAACCTATCCGAAACTCACCCGAGGCCCTCGAGACTTCAATCAATAATTCAAGAAAGTCATATATCATTGCTTGAACTTAGTCGAATCTTTGGAACACCCAAAACAACACCGAAACACCAATTCAACCTCGAATTCAAGCGTAAGAACTTCTAAATTTCCAAAATTCGCCAACGACGTCAAAATCTATCAAACCACGTCCGAATGATCTCAAATTTTGCACACACATCAAAAATGACACTACGAACCTACTCCAACTTCCGGAATTCCATTCCGACCCCGATACCTAATTTTTCACTGTTGGCCAAAATCGCCAAATTTCTAACTTTCGCCAATTCAAGCCTAATTCTACCACGGATTATATTTCGGACACAATCCTAAGTCTAAAATTACCCAACGAAGCTACCCGAATCATAAAAATTTCAATCCGAATTCGTTTACTCATAAATCAACTTCCGGTTGACTTTTCTAACTTAGCTTTCTAACTAAGAGACTAAGTGTTCATTTCACTCCAAAACTGCTACGAACCGAAATTTACCAACTCGATACAACTCAACACAGCTGGACAACACATAAATAAATATAGATGGGGAAAATGAGGCTATAACTCTCAGAACGAACGACCGGGTCGTTACAATATTCTATGTCATTCTTTTCCTGAGATGCAACCAAACAAAAGCCATTATCTTCAAAAGTAAAATATCTTCAACACCAGTAAATGTCACAAGAAACTTCAGAAATAAGAGCAACTGCTGCAGAGTTATACATTTGAAGTTTAAAAGGCAAGCATGCTTTAAACATCAATGGGTTTTAAATATTTTACTTTTATTTAACACTATTCTCAACGCATATTACTTTTATAACTCGGTATCTTGCAAAAACTAATTGTTATTACGAATAATTCACAGTAAATTACTTATGCTATAGATCTTGCTACTAACTCTTTATGGCTATGACTCATAGACTTGCTTCACTTAATGGCTTCTCATTGCTTTGGTTATAAAATTTTCCTGGTGCATGACTTCGTACTTTCTCTCTCTTTTTTTTTTTTTTTTTCTCATAGCAAGTACATCTCGATGTACTTCTTTATTGATTTTCCAATTGGTAGCTTATCATCTTTGTCATGTATATCCATGAAAAGTTGGACCTAGATAGTAAGTTGAAGTAGTTGAGAGCTACAAGAGTTTGTTAACCTTCTCAAATTAAAGAGAAACTTGTATAGCATTGTTATATATACATCTAAAAGAATGTGCTTATATATATTAAGGTGCTTCCCCAATAATTTCATAAATAAAATATCCTAAATTAAGATTTATTGGGTATCGCCTACTCGAGCTGCAACCTCGGATTTAGCACAAAATTGCAAAATTAAGAAGTATGCGAAAACAAAAAAGTCCAAAACTCGGCAAGCATAGAATATAAAAATACAGTTTTACCACCTGATTTAACACATATTAGTCATTGGATTGAAAAATCCAAAAATCATGAAGTGAACCCAAGGGAAGAGAACTTGCAACACTCACTGAACTTCATAGTTGGCCGAAAGAATATATAGGGGGATAAGATTGAAAAGAAAAAAGAATACGATGTGGAGAAACCATTATATTTCGAAACAGACAATAATGAAGAAAACTCAAAAGAAACCGAGAGTGAATAAAGAACAATGGAAAAAGGAGAAAAAAGAGATGGGAAAAATTGATCCAATTGGTGTATGTTGCTGGGCATAATGGGGGCTGCAACTACTATAATTATCATTATTATTTTAGAAAAGTAGAGTGCATAGGCTGCAGTTATTCCAGAGAAACAAACTTTAATTTCCGCTGTTATTTTCTTTCTAGAAGCATAATTAAACCTATACAAGAACAACAATACCTTGTGAGGATAGAGAAACCTATATCTCAGAATATTCAGTTTTCATCAATTCTTTTTCCAGCTCCAATGCTATTTTTTGACTTGCCAGCAAAAGTAAAGATACTTAAATCTCTAAAAGCCGGCAGCAGTTGCACTTCACTCTGCCTCTACAATTCCCAATAAACACGAATAGGATACTAACGCTTTTGGTTTCTTAGTTCTCAAATTTTCCTCCCAATAATCCATTTCATTGATTCATAAAGGCGGTCATTTTTCTTTTTTCTATACTCAATAACTTAAATTTTTATAAGCTTTTTCTACTTCAAATCCAAATATTGTTTCTTTCTTTCTTCAATTCAACCATAGTCGTGAACGCCTACTCCTGAAAATTCAACAACATAAGCTGAAACATGTAGTGCAGCTTAGTTCCTCTACTGCTTATCAATTTTAAGCTACAACAGGCATTTGCAGAAATACATGAAAAAATAAGCACTTAGCAATTTTAAGTGCAATGGAGCAGCTGGGAAATGCCTATCAGAGACATTAGCAAAGAAACGCAGAAGAGTGCAAGGTATCAACTGCCTGAAGTCCAAATTTTTAACAAACTACGCTTCAACCCCAACATATTGAGGTTGTTGGAGTCTATACCTTAATGGTACGATTAAAATAACAGAGAAAAAAATGCATATACTATTCAAACTTCGTGTCTCAGACAAAACGTCTTCTTTTTCCTCTCAAGGAAATAAATTTAAGAAGCATCAGGATCATACCAAGAATTCATATAATTAAGCTAGTTAGTCATACATTAATAGAAATAATTATACACGGAATAAATATCTATAATCGTAGTTTTTACCTTCTTTTTTTATTTCAGGTGCTAGGAACAAACCTGTATCTAGAACTCCCAGCAACACCCTTGAGATCAAGAACACGGACTTTTGACAGAGCAGAAAAGAGGGTTAAAATGGGACATCCAAATCAAGATGAATCGTCAAGCAACAGTTAACTTAACCTCAATTTTCAACTCCTTTGATACAGTAAATGCTTAAAAAGCTTTCAACCACTTTCTTCTTTTTTCATAATTTCTTTCCAAGTAAACAAACCTAAGAAGATAATAGAGAGAGAAAGGTAAATAAACCTTAAAGGCAGCAACATAATCTTCAGAAAATCATTTCTCCGCTCAGTATAAGCACCCGTTCGGTTGGTAAAATTATCGTATATATATTTATATGTAAAAAAAATTAAACTAGGTTAAATATATGATCCTGCCACCCCCATCCGTAAACTAGACAAAGGTGCCATGATTGGTAGACCTTTTTGAAAGCTTTTCTCGTGTGTAAAATTCAAGTTGGAATTTA
>ML411114.1:72081-85598 GCA_005239525.1 Nicotiana knightiana | reverse complement strand
TCCTGCTTAGTAGGCATACTCATAAGCTGTTTATTTTGATCTTCATTAACCATGCTGGGCACAAACTTAAGTATATCAAAGTTAGTTGGTACCACAGTTTCACAGAATTTCTCCTTGAAGAATGTGACTGCCTCGACTGCAATCTGCTCCTCATATTCAATCAAGTTCCCAGAACTATCTTTTATTCTGTTTAATTTCAACCTTTTCCTTCTACCATTGACTTGAGCATGGAAAAATTTGGTATTTCTATCCCCATCTTTGAACCAATTCATGCCAGCTTTTTGTCTCCAGAATTGTTCCTCCAGTGCCAAGTATTTGATCATTTCAGCTTGTACCCTCTGCAATCTCTGCCTATTCATCTGAGTAGGAGCAGCTTCAAACTGTCTTTCATGAACCATCACAACTTCTTCCAAGCTAGCAATTTTCTGAAATATGTCCCCATATGTATTTTTACTCCATCTGGACAATGCTTTTTTTAGCTTTTTCAGTTTATGATTGAAGATCACAAAAGGATTAGCACTAAAGTCAGCTGTCCAGTTCTCCTTGACCACCTCTTTGAATGTATCATGTTTTACCCAGAAATTAAGGAATCTGAATGGTTTCTTGATTGGTGTGACTTCTATATCACATTTCAATAACATAGGGCAATGATCAGAACCTATTTTAGATAAGTGAGTGATTTCTAGACCAGGAAAGGTCTGTTGTAGTTCAATGTTGCCAAGGCTGAGAGTTAGATTTTAGTTATATAAGAAAAATTTTGAATAAGGAAAGAGGGGTGATAGTTATTAGGGAGTGGTAGATCTGTCATTGCCCCGGTGTGTTCCAACATTTCCTTGTATCATGTTGGTCCTACATTCAAAGAAAAATTCTTATAGGTGTTGGTTTGTGTTGATCGTAGTCCTGGCTTTGTCCCGGTCTTGATGAGGTCATGCCATGAAGTTCGATAGGTGGACGAATTATGATATTTTTTAGAAAACATTTTGAACATCATTGTTTTATGGCAAATCCGTCGTTCTAGATTATGACATGTTTAGGAAGTCTCTCAGGCGCGGACGTTATTTCTAAAAGATTTTGTCCCATTGATGTTGATCCTCTAAGATGATTCTGATGACATAGCTTCTTGCAGCTACAATTATGTACTAATCCGAACTAATGTGTTAGAAAGGCTTTCTAGGGTTATGATCAAAACTTTTCAGGTTGCCTACATATTCGAGTGGAATCAGGTCAAAACATAGTTCGATTACAAAAGATACAAAAAAATGGGATAAAAAATGAAATGGTCGAGTCTGACTCAGACTGCCCGTATCCAAAGGAATCAGGCCAAAACGTTGTTGAATTACAAAAAAATGACTGAATCTGATGAGGATTTCCTACGTATTCCTTCCAAAAGAAATCAAGTCGCAGCGTAGTTCCAAGTACATACAAAATGGTAGTTGGATTTCCTATTATAAAAGAAAAGGGGGAGAAATAGAGACTGGACCCTCCGTGGGTTGCCTACGTATCGACAACACTTGGTGAACCACATAGGGACCCTGCCAATTAGGTGAAAACTTTCTTTTGGCTTCTTCTTGATGAGGGAATATTTTCTTCAAAACCAAATGCCTTGGTATAAATTGGCGAGGTTTCACCCTTTTGTTGAATGCACTGAACATCCTATTTTGATACAGTTGGCTATGGCATACTGCATCCATTCTCTTCTCGTTGATGAGCGTGAGTTACTCCTGCCTAACCCGTATCCATTCTGTGTTGTCTAAATCGGGTATCCCAAACCGGAAAACTATGTTATTACCGATCTGCCAATATTTTCTTCGTGACAACTTTGTATGTAGAAGCTTCAACCCATTTGGTGAAGAAATCAATTGCTACCAAGATAAAATGGTGTCAATTTGATGCATAAGGATTTATAGGTACGATTATGTCCACGCCTTAAGTGGAAAATGGCCAAGGTGAACCCATTACATTCAACTCATTAGGTGGTACCCGGATGAAATCCCCGTGGATCTGGCACTAGTGACACTTCTACACATAGCGGATACTATCGCTTTCCATGGTCATCCAAAAGTATCTGGCTCTTAACATCTTCTTGGCTGAGGTGAGCCATTCATGTGGGGTCTGCATGTCCTTGCATGTATTTCTTCTAGTAGTCTGGTTGCTTCAGGGCGCCTACGCATCTTAACAGACCCATGTGTGGGTCCTCCTATACAGGGCATCATTGTTGAGGAAAAAGTGATTTGGTAGCCTTCTGATCACTTGCTTCTAAACCTTGGTGGTGTTCTCTGGATACTCTCTTGTTTCAAGAAACCTTTTAATGTCATGGTACCACGACTTACTATTTGGCTCTTCATCTACATGAAAACAGTACGCATGCTGATCCCTGATCTCTATCTCTATAGGGTCGATGTTATTCTTATCTGGACATTTGGTCATGGATGACAAGGTTGCGAGAGCATCAACAAACTCTTTGTGTATCCTGGGAATGTTCTTGAACTCGATCTTTGTGAACTTCTTGCATAAACCCTTTACACAATGCAAATATGGAAGGATCTTGACGTTTTTGGTATCCATTCTCGTTGAACTTAATGTATCAACAAATCAGAATCTGTTATGACTAGATACTCCTTGATGTTCATGTCAACCGCCATCCTAATCCGGAGGATGCATGCTTCTTACTCGGCCATATTATTGGTGCAGGGGAACTTTATCTTTGTTGTATGACTCAACAATATCATCTCCGGTGAACAACACTTCTTCGTATGGGAATTATGTAGTGAGCGGCTCATAATCTTTGTCCACTGGATTTTCTGCAAATTGGTTAGCTAAGGCTTGTCCTTTGATGGCCTTCTATGCTATGTACACAATGTAAAATTCGCTGAGAAGAATCTACCATTTGGCCAGTTTTTCTGTAGGAATAGGCTTTTGAAAGATATACTTGAGCAGGTCGATCCAGGATAATAGATGTGTGGTTTACACTGACATGTAATGCCTCAACTTCTGGGCGATCCAAGTCAAGGCACAACAAGTGCGCTCTATCAGAGTGTATTTGGCCTTACATGATGTAAACTTCTTGCTTAAGTAATGGATAACTTGCTCCTTTCTTCCAGTCTCAATGTGTTTTCCCAACACGCATCCAAATACATTATCCAAAATTGACAGGTCTGACAACAATGGCTTCCCAGGTTCGGCAGGAACCAACACTGGTGGATTTGACAAGTACTCCTTGATCTTGTTGAAGGCTTTCTGACACTCTTCTGTCCATTTTATAGTGACTTGGTTTTTCAACATCTTAAAGATAGGCTCGCAAATCAACATGGACTTGGCTATGAATCGACTGATGTAATTTATCCTACCAAGGAAACTGATCACATCCTTCTTCCTTTTAGGTGGTGGCAATTCTTGAAGGGCTTTGATCTTTGAAGGATCCAACTCTATCCCTTTCCTTCTTACAATGAAACCTAGCAATTTTCCAGCAGGGACTCCGAATGCACATTTTGTAGGGTTTAACTTCAAACAATACCTCCGCAAGCGCTCAGATTTTTTTTTCAGGTCGTCCAAATGTTTAGAATTCTTTCGAGATTTGATGATGACATCATCCACATATACCTCAATCCCTTTGTGAATCATGTCATGAAAGAGGGATGTCATGGCCCTCATGTAAGTAGCATCAGCGTTCTTGAGGCCGAATGGCATGGCTTTGTAGCAGTAAACTCCCCAAGGTGTAGTGAACGCTTTCTTCTCTACATCTTCTTCATGCATTAGGATCTGGTGGTATCAGGCGAAATAATGCACAAATAACTATAGTTTTTGCTTTGCATAATTATCAATGAGGATGTGAATGTTTGGTATAGGGAAATCATATTTCGGACGAGCCTTGTTATGATCTCGATAATCCACACATATTGATGCGTGGCTAGAATCCATAGTTTTAAGAATCATATATCTTACATTTTATGTGATTTTGTGATAAAAATACACGTTATATGTGCATAATGGAGTCTATTTCATGTGTAGGTGGAGATGGAAGTCGATTTAAAAGGGTGTATAAATGTCAAAAATATGCTCAAGAGTCGAAAAGGAGTGACCCGGGCCATAGTTGGGCGTTTTAGCCCAAAATCCTGGCATAACCCGGCGTTAGCCGGGCGTTTCAGCCCAAACGCCAGCCATACCTAGGCGTTAGTGGGGCGTTAGAGCCCAAACTCCTAGCCTACCCAGGCTTTAGCTGGGCGTTTGGGGCTTAACGCCTGGGGTCCCTGGTCCGGTAAATTCCGAGTTTTGAAGGTTTTGAGTGTTTCGCGGTTGGAATAAAAGTCTCCTACACGTTTAGGGTTTATCCCAAACATATAAATAGACCCAAAAACACGACTTTGAGGGGAGGATGCCATCTTTGGAGAGAATATACACACAAGATCATTAAGGAAGCAAAGGATTATCAGTTTTCTTCATCTTAATCTAGTATTTTCCATTCATGCAAGACTTATGCGATTTTTTAATTCTAGTATGAGTGGCTAAACACCCATTGTTCCGGGGTTGTGGTTTAGCCATGAATATTTTTATTCGATATTAACTTAACCTTGATTATAATTCGCTCAATATATGGTTGTTTCTTCAATTCTGCGTTTAATTGCTTAATTGTTTGGCCAGCAATTAGGTTCTATATACTATCTATGTTATGCTTGGGAAAGCCGTATATAGATTAGAGAAGAATTGAAGAGAGCGCGATCTTAACCCTTCAGGGGAGCGGATTTGTGGTTAGGATAGGAATATACCTAGTCACCGTGCTTAATTAAACATCGTAATCTTAGTGCGTTCTAATAGATTAATTTCATAGGAATATAGGCGTTAATCTATTGAGAATAGGCGAGTAGTACTTCGGGAGAAGGCTATGAGAGCAATTATCGATTAATTAGCAACCATGAGTGAATTATATGAAAGGGAGAGTTAATTAGAATGCAATACGAGTGGTGAATTGATCACAACCCTGGAATATTTGTCTCTATTGAATACACAACAATATTCTCGTTACTTGATAATTAGTTCATATAATCGTAGAATAAATTAGTTATATTCCTGGAGTTTGTTTTGGCTCGATTAAAAAGAAATTAGAGTGATTCAATAAGTAGTTTACATAAGTCCCTGTTGGTTCGACATTCAATTTAACATTATATTACTTGCTACGACCACATATACTTGCGTGTGCGATTTGGACTAACAAGTTTTTGGCGCCATTGCCGGGGACTTGAATATAGACTACTTTTTGGTTACTTGCTTTAATTGTTTATTTCATTGAGTCTAACGTCACGTGATTTTTGCTCTAATCTCAGGAACTTCGAGTGAATGCGTAGGGTCAGAAGCCAGGATAGACTTGACGGCTTTGACCCTGAACCTGAGAGATCATTTCACAGGAGATTGCGAGAAGCAAGAGATACAGACAATCTGCAGGACTTCATCCGGTTTCCTGTGAACATGGCAGAGGAACAACACATGGCTGTTCAGGAGGTGGCAATGCCAAGTATTGCTAATGTCACCTCCAGCATCGTGAAGCCCAGAATCACTGGGCACTTTGAGCTGAAACAGAGCATGATCCAACTACTTCATGCAAACGGGCAGTTTTTGGGTCTTCCACACGAGGATCCACAGCAGCACATTTTGAACTTCTTGGAGATTAGTGATACTTATATCACTAACGGGGTCACGCCAGATTATGTGAGGCTCACGCTTTTCCCATTCTCTATATTGGGCGAAGCAAAGCGATGGCTGAAGGCAGAACCAGCTAATTCCATCACAACATGGAACGATCTGGCGAGAAACTTTCTGGCAAGGTTCTTCCCTTCAGGAAAGACCGCAAAGATCAGGAGTGAGATAGTCTCCTTTAGACGTAAAACATGTGAATCGTTATATTCAGCATGGGAAAGGTTCAAGGGGCTACTCAGAGACTGTCCTCATCACAATCAGATAAACGAGGTGTTAGTTCACACTTTCATTGAGGGGCTCCATCCACAAACAAAAATTGTGGTAGATGCAGCAGCCGGAGATCAGGTGTTGGAGAAGAATTATGATGAAATATTTGCATTACTGACTAAATTCTCCAAAATCAATCCAGATTGGCAAGGTGAGATAGGGAGAAATGTGGTTCAAAAGTCACCAGGGGTTCTTGAACTAGATGTGGTTTCAACATTGTCAGCCCAGATTTCCACATTGAATAACCAAGTCAATCAGATGTTCCTGATCATTAACAAACAACAATCTCAACCAGTGCAACATGATCAACCAGTGCAACATATTCAGATATTTTGTGAAGTCTGTGGAGAGGGTCATTCGAGTGATTTATGCCCAGTCAATACAGAGTCTGTCTGCTCTGTGGGTAACGCGAATAGGGGACAAGCAAATCAATATGGAAACACTTATAACCCCAACTGGAGAAACCACCCAAACTTCTCTTGGGGTGGAAATCAGAGCACTCAGCATAACTACAGGCATCCAACACCTCAACAGCAGTACAAACCACCTCAGGCTGAACCATCAGCAAGCCTTGAGGATATTATGAAGGGAATGATGAATAACCAACTTGCTTTCAATCAGAAAATAATGGATGATCATCAAGCCCAGACTGTAGCGATGAGAAACTTAGAACGCCAAGTGGGGCAATTCGCCAGTTCTCAAAATACCCGACCAACGGGGGCACTTCCAAGTGACACTGAAGCTAATCCTAAAGCATCGGTTAATGATATATCATTGAGGAATGGGAAGGAACTGGAAAAAAGTTCAGTCCAAGAAGAGGAAGCAGGTAACTTTTGATGAGGAACCAATCACTATTGAATCAACATCAGACAACCCGAAAGAATCAGATAAGCCAGCAAAGGAGGCGGTGGCTGAGCAACCCCTACCAATTTTTGCGAGACCACCCCCTCCATTCCTTCAAAGGTTGCAAAAGGTGAAAGATAATGCCGCATACAAAAGGTTTCTTGACCTCTTGAAGCAGGTACAAATCAATATTCTACTGGCAGGCATTTTGCAGGAGGTGCCCAAATATGCTAAATACATCAAGGACATTGTGGCAAATAAATGGAGGTTGACTGAGTTTGAAACTGTGGCACTCACGGAGGAAGTTAGCTCAAGAATTCAAAGCAAGCTACCTCAGAAATTAAATGATCTGGGTAGTTTTACTATCTAAATCTCAATTGGTAAGCATGCAGTTGGGCGAGCTTTGTGCGATCTTGGGGCAAGTATTAATTTGATGCCGCTATCTGTGAAAGCAATTGGGGTTAGGTGAACCACGCCCAACAACAGTGATCGCTCCCTTGCTCATCCTGAGGGAGTAATTGAAGATGTGCTGGTGCAGGTGGGTTCCTTCATATTTCCAGCTGATTTCATTATCTTGGACTATGAGCCTGATCAGGAAGTCCCATTTATTTTGGGGCGTCCATTCCTAGCTACGGGCCAAGATATCATCGATGTGTGTGAAGAGAAGATGACAATGCGAGTTGGTGATCGAGTGGAGGTGTTTAATGTTTATAAAGCACTCAAGTTGCCTATCCACTATGAAGAGCTATCCATGATTACTGTAGTTGAAAGAAAATCGGAGTCAATGGCTCCATACATGAGTCCTGTTGACCCTCTTGAGCAAGTTTTAGTTGGGGATGAATAAGACTGTGGGGATGAAACAAGGGGAGACATTGAGAAGTCTTTTGAAGTATCTTGCAGTTACCTCCACGGGCTAGGAAAATTTGAAGAGTTGAACAAGCCTGTTACTCTAACCCCTCCTAAGCCATCTATTGAAGAGGCTCCAAAATTGGAACTCAAACCTCATCCAGCACATTTACGCTATGCTTATTTGGGGAACTCTGAGACATTGCCCGTGATCATCTCATCCGGCCTGACCAATACACAAGAACAAAAATTTCTTAGGGTACTTCGTGAGCACAAAAGGCAATTGGGTGGACCGTTGCAGATATTAAAGGAATCAGTCCATCATTTTACATGGATAAAATCTTTTTGGAAGATGGACATCGCCCGAGTGTTGAGCAGCAAAGAAGGCTAAATCCCATCATGAAAGAAGTGGTGAAGAAAGAAGTAATAAAATTTCTAGATGCATGTATCATTTTTCCTATTTCTAACTGCAATTAGGTGAGCCCGGTTCAATGTGTGCCCAAAAAGGGAGGGATAACCGTGATTGAGAATGAGAAGAATGAGCTGATTCCCACCCGCACTGTTACGGGTAGGAGAGTTTGCATTGATTATCGAAGGCTCAACAATGCAACCCGCAAGGATCACTTCCCACTCCCATTCATTGATCAAATGCTGGACAGATTAGCAGGGCATGAATATAATTGCTTTCTGGATGGGTATTCAGGTTACAATCAAATTTTCATATGCCCAGAGGATCAGGGGAAGACCACATTCNCTTCATGGTGCAGGAAGGCATCGTTTTGGGTCATAGAGTATCTAAAAGTGGCATCGAAGTTGATAAGGCAAAAGTGGAGGCAGTTGAAAAACTACCTCCACCAATTTCAGTAAAGGGAATCCAGAGTTTCTTGAGACACGCAGGATTTTATAGGCGCTTTATTAAAGATTTTTCTAAAATTGCTACTCCTTTGTGCAGGTTGCTGGAAAAAGATGTCAAGTTCAATTTTGATGCACCCTGCCTGAAGGCATTTGAGGAGCTCAAAAAGAAATTGGTAGCTGCCCCCATAATTGTTGCACCTGATTGGTCAGTACCATTTGAACTTATATGTGATGCAAGTGACCATGCAATTGGGGCAGTGCTAGGCCAAAGGAAAGACACGGTGTTTTATTCCATCTACTATGCGAGCAAGACCCTCGATGATGCACAACAGAATTACACCACCACTGAAAAAGAGCTGTTAGCTGTGGTGTGGGCCTTTGAAAAATTCCGGGCATACTTGGTGGGCACGAAAGTTATTGTCCACACAGACCACACATCAATCAGGTACTTATTTACAAAGAAAGAATCTAAAGCTAGATTGATGTGCTAGGTTTTATTGTTGCAGGAATTTGATGTGGAGATAAGAGACTGAAATGGAACTGATAACCAAGTAGCTGACCATCTGTCAAGGCTGGAAAATCATGATCATGTTGAGGAGGGTGGAGATATTAAAGAAGTCTTTCCCGATGAGCAACTTTTTGCTATAACCCAAGACCCTCCTCCGTGGTATGCCGATTATGTGAATTATCTGGTGAGTGGGGTACTTCCTCCGGAAATAGAATCTGAAGCAAGGAAGAGGTTCTTACGCGATGTGAAATTTTACTACTGGGATGAGCCCTACCTGTACAAAGAATGTGGTGATCAGTTAATGAGGAAATGCATTCCTGATGAAGAAGTGGAACGGGTGTTGTACGATTGTCATGTATCACCATATGGAGGCCATTATGGTGGCGATCGAACGGCAGTGAAAGTTCTACAATCTGGGTTCTTTTGGCCAACACTATTCAAAGATGCCCACGTATTTGTTAAAAAGTGTGACCAGTGCCAGAGAACAGGAACAATAACAAGGAAGCACGAGATGCCTTTAAATAATATCTTGGAAGTAGAGATTTTTGATGTATGGGGGATAGATTTTATGGGTCCATTCCCATCATCCAGGGGACATAAATACATTTTGCTGGCAGTTGACTACGTGTCAAAATGAGTGGAGGAAATTGCATTGCCGACGAATGACGCCATGGTTGTCGTTGCGTTTGTGAAGAAGAATATATTCTCCAGATTTGGCACTCCACGGGCCTTGATTAGTGACGAAGGAACCCATTTTTGCAATCGGTTGTTGAATAACCTTTTAGCTAAATATGGGGTCCGTCATCGAGTTGCAACAGCATATCACCCTCAAACAAGTGGACAAGCAGAGGTATCCAACAGAGAAATCAAGCAAATATTAGAGAAAACGGTGAGTGTGAACAGGAAAGATTGGGCTGCTAAGTTAGATGATGCCTTATGGGCATACAGAACAGCGTACAAAACACCAATTGGAGCATCACCGTACAAGATGGTCTATGGGAAGGCATGTCACTTGCCCGTAGAGCTTGAACATAGAGCATATTGGGCCATCAAGAAGCTAAACATGAACCTTGAAGCCGCGGGTGAGAGAAGATTGCTGCAGTTGGATGAATTGGATGAGTTCAGGTTGCACTCATACGAAAATGCCAAACTTTACAAAGAAAAGACCAAGAGATGGCATGAGAAACATATAAATTCGCGTCATTTTGATCCAGGCCAACAGGTATTATTATTCAATTCTAGGCTTAGACTATTTCCTGGGAAGCTGAAGTCGAGATGGTCAGGCCCATTTGCGATAGTGAGAGTCACCCCATATGGTTCACTTGAGTTGCAAGCTATACATGGTGAAAGACAATTGTTAGTGAATGGACATAGAGTCAAACACTATTGGGGTGGTACCATAAATCATGAGAAGACCAAAGTTGTGCTCGCCGATGAGTGAAGCGAGATTCTGCGTCGTGCCGCGACGTTTAATCAGGCGCTTCATAGGAGGCAACCTATTGACTTGTTGTAATCGTCGTGCCACGACATTAACTAAGGCGCTTATTGGGAGGCAACCCAATGCTTAGTAAAATCTTAGCATAGCTAGAAGTAATTCTTGTAATTATAGGTACTATCGAGCTTGGGAATGCATTTGGGGGTTAAGGAGCAGTGTGCTAGCATGACAGAAGGCCTGGCTAAAGCCAGGGTGGGCCGGGAGATAAGCCCCTAACGCCTGGCTAAAGCCAGGGTGGGACGGGTGATAAGCCCCTAATGCCAGGGGGGATCGGGCGATAGAGCCTTAACGCCTGGCTAACGCCAGGGTGGTCTGGTCTTTTTAGCTCTAACACCCACTAACTACTGATCATTTGTGCAGGAAAAAGAAAAGGATGCTACCCAGAAGAGCCACAGGCAAAGGAAAGGCCACGTCTTCGGCCCCAGCAAAAAGAAAAGCAAAACCCCCACCACCTCAGAAGAAAATAAAAGGGGGAGATGCTACTTCTAGTATGACTGGTGAGGAAGCAGTAGCTGCTATCGCTTCTATGAGACAACAGCCCGTTGGTCAATGGGAATATGGTATCAACATCATAGCATTACAATCCAGGAAATGGTATGCACGCTGCAAGCCAAAGCATGTTCACCCTGAGGGGGCCATTACAGAAGGGAGTCTGAGAACAAACTTCCCAGCGATTTGGAGGAGCATCCATGAGTTGGGTTTAGGATATGTGTTTAGGCACAATGCTCACATCAACTTGAACCTAGTCCGGGAATTCTATGCAGGGTTCGACCCTAAGGATAAGGAGGTATTGGTGACAATTTGTGGGCACTTGGTGGATTTTTCGCCAAGGCCATATGTGATTTTCTAGGTGCACCAAATGTTCCGGTGGAGCCTCTAGAGCAATTCATCCGCCATCCCAACTATAGAGAGGTGAGGCAAACACTGTGTGGGGTTGAGTCCAGAGCTGCGTGGATTCGGGATAGAGCCACAAATCTCCATAAAAGGTTTCCCAAGAAAAAAATGAAGGCTGAAACCCAGGTGTGGCTTAAAGTGATTAATGCACGGATACTACCATGCAACCATGACACCTTAATCAGCTGAGAGAGGATTTGTGTGCTTTATTTCCTCATGACGGGGCAGAGAGTGAATGTGGGCCATCTGATGCGCTATCAAATGGGGTTAGTGCGATCCAGCAATAGAATCGATCGAATACCATTCCCAAATTTCCTGACTCAGTTCCTGCTAAATGAGAATGTAGCGGTTGATCCCAGCTTTGACCATACCATTGATCAACTCGCACGAGAGATTGACGTCACTGGCTTAAGACTGAAGGAAGAGTCTTCACTGACCACTGCAGAGCGCAATGTGCGGGATGATGGCTTCATGGCCCATCTTTATGGGATGATGGATTTGCAGTTGCGAATAGGAGGTCGGCCAGCGTCAGTTGATGAGAGAGATGAGTTGGATCAGAGATACCCGCTCAATGCTCATGCTCAACAGATGATTGGAGCAGGTGAGGGATACAAACTCCCAAATGATGAGGATATCAACACACCTGATGATTCTGATGCAGAGCCGATGCGCTCAGAGGAGGAAGATGATGAAGAAGATGAGCATGAGAAGGAATGGAGAGCGTCAGATGATGAGGACGCTGAATGATCAGGGAGTTCTTGTACCTTGCTTCTATTACTTGTTTTGTCTTTATATGATGCACTGAGGACATTGCATGAATTATGTGTGGGGTGTAATACATACGTATTGTGGAAATGTTGTACCATATGTGGTGTCATGTTGTAGTTGTATTTACGATAGTAAATGATCTTTCTGTTAAGTCTTGTAGTTGTTTTTTGTTTATATATATAAAAATGTGGACTTTTCCCGACGATGGACCTCTTAGACAGTTCTCTTGAGGGAAGTAAGTCTAAAGAAAATAAAAAAAAAGATTTTTATTTTAGGTAGTGTAGTAATTCCCCCTTGGTTTTTCTTTGGGCCACGGTTCTTTTCTAAGGGTGTAACTTGAAACGGGTGTTTATTTTTCTTTTAGAGTAGTTAGGAAGAAACTGAGTAACTTAGAGATACCCATTGACATGGTTGATGCCGGAATATTAGGTTATGACATACATTCTGCTTTTCGTTATATTTGGGTTGACATGTGATGCCTGAGTCAAAAATAAATAGCCTATTTTGTGACGCCTTAGCTCAGTTGTTTGACTTGTATGCTACATAGTGTAATATTGCTTAATTCTCTCAATTTTGTGTGCTTCCTTGACTTGAGATTTGAATAAAACCGTTGTGATTGATTCATGTGCAATGTGTGAGTGAGTTTTAGTGATTTTCTATGCTATCCTGTGTAGTCTAGAACTTGTCCAGCGTGTTAATCGAAGCGAAATTATAGGTTATGCTAGTCTAGGAGATGACGTAGGCATTTTCTTGCTTGATCAAGGATGTGCTTGTCAGATAAGGATTACAAAATTCCACTGCTAGCCCCTTTGAGCCTTTAGACCTTTTCTTTGGTACCCACGTTACAAGCCGTACCCCTATTTTGTTCTTAAATTGAGATTTTTGTACCTTTTCCTCCTAAGACACTTAGTCGCTAAAAGAAGTAAGGTGGGATATTGGGGAATAGTTTTTGAGTGGAGCCATAGAAAGGCCTGTTAGTGCAGTAAGAATTGTATTCAAAAGTCACTAGCCAATGAACTTTCATGTATGGAGTGTGTGTAGGAAAGAAAGAAAAAATGAGAGTAAAAGTATGTACAAAAAGATATACACCTCCAAGTTTTTATTAATTTTTACTACTGAAAATATAGAAGTGCTTAATTGAAAAAGGCCTATGTTGAATTTGAATTGTGGCAAAGGAATTGGTTGAGAAGAATATGTGTTGATTTGTTAAGGTAGTGTATTAAAGTACTTAGGAGGGTTAGTCACTATTCCCAAATATATCCTACCCGTCCCTTAGCCTACATTACAACCTTAAAAGTCCTAATTGATCCTAGATTTGGCTAACTTGAATTAGTGGAGATCTACACTACGGGC
>ML411114.1:6246-71994 GCA_005239525.1 Nicotiana knightiana | reverse complement strand
ATATGAATTCTTTGTGAGAGTGAGGGAATTTGTTCAATTGTGTGATGTACTTAAATTATGTTCAAAAGTATATTTGAATGTGTGGACTAGTTTTATTCACTCTTTTGTTGTTGGTAAGGGCATATGATCTCATGAACGATAGGTAATGTTGTAAACTTTTTTGTTGAGTAGGTGCATGAATTGAGAGGGATTAGTGGTTGAAAGTTGACTCTTGAGGTTGGTTGGTGGCAATTAGGTTATTGGTATTATTGATTAAAGTGTTATACTTGGGCATGTTTAAAGAAGGGAAAGAATGTGAAATTTTGTATGTTCATACTTGATTGCCGGTATCGATTATAGTTAAGGGGTAATGTGTGTGATTGAAAAGTAAAATACTCCTTGTTAATGTAATGTGTACGTGTTGAAGGATATTGCTCGAGGACGAGCAGGAGTTTAAGTGTGGGGTGTTGATGCGTGGATAGAATCCATAGTTTTAAGCATCATATATCTTACATTTTATGTGCTTTTGTGATAAAAGTACACGTTACATGTGCATAATGGAGTCTATTTCATGTGTAGGTGAATTGGAGATGGAAGCTGAGCTAAAAGGGTGTATAAATGTCAAAAATACGCTCAAGAGTTGAAAAGGAGTGACCCGGGCCATAGTTGAGCGTTTTAGCCCAAAAGCCTGGCATAAACTGGCGTTAGCCGGGCGTTTCAGCCCAAACGCCAGCCATACCCAGGCGTTAGAGCCCAAACGCCTAGCCTACCCAGGCTTTAGCTGGGCGTTTAGGGCTTAACGCCTGGGGTCCCTGGTCCGGTAAATTCCGAGTTTTGAAGGTTTAAGTGTTTCCCGGTTGGAATAGAAGTCTCCTACATGTTTAGGGTTTATCCCAAACATATAAATAGACCCAAAAACACAACTTTGAGGGGAGGATGTCATATTTGGAGAGAATATACACACAAGATCATTGAGGAATCAAAGGATTATCAGTTTTCTTCATCTTAATCTAGTATTTTCCATTCATGCAAGACTTATGCAATTTTTTAATTCTAGTATAAGTGGCTAAACACCCATTGTTCTGGGGTTGTGGTTTAGCCATGAATATTGTTATTCGATATTAACTTAACCTTGATTATAATTCACTCAATATATGGTTGTTTCTTCAATTCTGCGTTCAATTGCTTAATTGTTTGGCCAGCAATTAGGTTTTATATACTATCTATGTTATGCTTGGGAAAGGNATGAGTGAATTATATGAAAGGGAGAGTTAGTTAGAATGCAATACGAGTGGTGAATTGATCACAACCCTAGAATATTTGTCTCTATTGAATACACAACAATATTCTCGTTACTTGATAATTAGTTCATATAATCGTAGAATAAATTAGTTATATTCCTGAAGTTTGTTTTGGCTCGATTAAAAAGCAATTAGAGTGATTCAATAAGTAGTTTACACAAGTCTCTGTGGGTTCGACATTCGATTTAACATTATATTACTTGCTACGACCACATATACTTGCGTGTGCGATTTGGACTAACACATATCCTGATCTTCCCATCCTTCTTTGGTACTGGTACGATAATTTCCAACCATGTGGGATAATTGGTGACTCTCACCACGTTTGCCTCTATCTGCTTGGTTACTTCTTCCTTTATCTCAAACTCAAGTCTGGGTTGAACTTTTTGGGCTTTTTTTGACTGGCGGTCTGGTAAGATCGGTATGCAATCGATGCAAAATGATGTCAGTGCTAAGCCTAGGCATGTCATCGTACGACCATGCGAATACGTCAATGTACTGTCAGAGGAGATCGATCAATTATTCTTTCACGTCTTCTTCACTTCCCAGTTTAACTACTTATTCACTTTGAGGTTAGGCTGTTCTGGCTTTCCAGTTGTTCGATCTCTTATGGGAGATTAATAGGCATCATGCTTTCGTTGTAATCCTCGTAATCTAGAACACTTTTCTCGGGGGTTTTGTTACATGTCATAATTGCAGAACACGAGTTTTTATCGTTTTGATTATTGGAAAGAAAAACGAAGTATAAATGAAGCGATAAATAGGTTTGCAACAGTTTTAAGAAAGCAATTTCTTTTATTTCATCAAAAGAGGAACGTCTAAGCATTCGAGGAGGAAATTGACAAAAGAGTACAAGCACGGTTCAAGCCACAATTGACCGTGCATTTTTTTCAAAATTTTTACAATTCCACACTACCAAGACTAGGGACGAACCAAAGATGGGCTGGCTGTCACGACCCCAAATCCTAAGCCGGCCGTGATGGAGCCTATCATGGAACTAGGCTAGCCAACCATTTCAGATTATTAACATATCCCATAATTTCCCCAACCATTTAGAAGATTTTAAAAATATCAGAAAGAGATAAAACAACTACACACTTCCCCAAAACCTGGAGTCAACTGTCATGAGCATCTAAGACTGAAAATAAAATGTACAACAATGTCTTGATACAACCAAAGTCTGAGGTACAAAAGACCAAAAGAAACTATAATCTGAGGGAAGGAAAGGAGGTGAGCTGGGGACGCTGAGCAGCTATCTCAATCCTCGGACAACTCCAAGCTCGTCCAGAAATCAACTAGAGATGGTCCAGTACCTGGATCTGCACACAGAGGTGCAGGGAGTAACGTGAGTACGCCGACTCAGTAAATAATCAATGTAACTAAAAACTTGAGTGTAGTGACGAGCCATTTAAATCATATAAATCCATTAACAGTGGATATGAACAAATCGAGTCAGAAGTCTACAATTCCGAATATTTCATAAAAACCCCGGTTTTCATTTAAAAATCTCGTATGAAAACTTTTGTCCAACATTTATTATCAGAGGCTCAGTGTAAAGAAGAGTGAAAACAACATTTTCATAGAATATAAGCCCCTCCGGCATAGTATCACTCATAATAAAGCCTATCGGGCAAGCCTCTCAATTGCCCGTGACTCCACTATCAGTATCTCATGCTCTCACTTAACACTCGTACTCAGTAAGTACCATGAACACACTCAACTGCTGCGGCGGGCAGACCGCTCCACTACATTTATACATACATATATATATTTATACTACTGCAGCATGCAGCCCGATATATATATATATATATATAACATATATTGCTGCGGCGTGCAGCCCCATCCATATAATAGTCGACTGCGCTCACTGGGGTGTACAAACTCCTGGAGGGGCTTCTTCAGCCCAAGCGCTATATCTGCTGCGGTGTGCAGCCCGATCCAATATGTATATTGCTGCGACGTGCAGCCCGATCCATATATAACATATATTGTTGCGGCGTGCAGCCCGATCCGTATATATATAATCTATATTGTTGCGGCGTGCAACCCGACCCACATATAATATATAACATATATATTGCTGTGGCGTGCAGCCCGTCCCATAACTATCCTCACATACTCGACGCTCGGCCTAACACATATATACTGCTGCGGTGTGCAACCCGATCCATAGATATCCTCACATGCTCGGCTCTCGGCCTGACTTAGTCACCCTCACAAGCCACTTGGGAAATTTATCTCAACTCACGGGACTCAGCCCCAAATACTTTTTAGGGTTTTTAAAGCAGTGTGATAATAGTGAAAATAACAACAAGTAGGAAACCTGACTGAGTTCGTAATTTACTAACAGGATAGTGGTAGAATAGTGTAAAAATACCCCCCTGAGGGTCTAAACAGGTCGGCACAAGGCCCCAAACATGGCTCACAGCCCATAGCAAGTATAACCTTCTAAAAGACAGGATGTCGTAAGGTTTCAAATCGAATACGCGGCTTAATAGTCGCTACGGGACGGACCAAGTCACAATCCCTATCGGTGCATGCCTCCACGCTCATCACCTAGCGTGTGCGTCACCTCATACATCAACACAATATCAATAACGGGGTGTCATACCCTCAGGTTTAGAGTTACAATCGTTACATACCTCAAAACAGCCCAAAAGCTACTCCGCAATGCGCTTGCCCCTCGAATTGGCTCCCAAATGCTCCGAATCTAACCAAAAATCAGATTAACATCATCAATACACGCTAACGGAATAAAATCCAATCGAAAGACATAAATTTTAACACAATTCTCGAAATTCGGCCAAAACCGAGCCCACATCTCAGAACTCAATAAATTACATCACTAGAATCCTCGTCCTCCCACGATTCTATATATACCAAAAACTCCACAATCGGACCATAATTTCCCACTTAAATCACCAAAAGAATTTCCAATCTTCCTCCCCATTTTCCCCAACTTTTTCCACTTTAATTCTTCAAATTACAAGCCTAACCCAAACAAAATAGCATAGAAACGAGTTATATAGCCCGGGAACTTACCTCCACTGAAGACCCTCGAACACCTTCTTCAATTTGCTCTCAAATAAGCTACACCCGCATGCAACAATGGAAGAATAACCAAAATTTCGCGGAGGCATTCTTTTATTCTAATCTGCCCAGTTAATCCGCACCTGCGGACCTATCCTCGCACCTGCGAAAACCCACTAACAATACCTTTCTCGCACCTGCGGTCCCTTTTCCGCACCTGCGGCTTCGCAGGTGCGGCCAATTCTTCGCACCTGCGGCTTCCTCCTTCCTGGCATATCTTTGCACCTGCGCAGGGTCCTTCGCACCTGCGGCTGCCCTTCCGCAGGTGCGACCACACCAGAAGATTCACACCAGCAGCTATTTGCTGCAAATTTCCCATGTTCAAACCTCCGCTAACCATCCGAAATCAATCCCGAGCCCCTCGGGGCCCCAACCAAACATACCAACACGCCCCATAGCATCATTCAAACCTAGTCGAGCCTTCGAAACACCAAAACAACATGAAAACACCAAAATTACATCAAATTCAAGCCTATGAACTCTGAAAGTTCTAAATTTTGCCAATGATGCCGAAACCAACCAAAACACATCCGATTGACCTGAAAATTTGCACACATATCCAAAATGACACTACGATCATGTTCTAACTTCTGGAATTCCATTCCTACTATGATAGCCTATTTTCCACTGCCGACCGGAAATCGCCAAAAACTAACTTTCGCCAATTCAAGCCTAATTCTACACCGGACATCGAACATTCATTCCGAACACAGTCCTAAGTCCCAAATCACCTAACGAAGCTATCTGAGCCATAAAACCTGCATTTTGAGGTCGTTTACCAATAAGTCAACTCCCAGTTTGACTTTTCAACTATTAAGCTACTTTAAGAGGCTAAGCGACATATGATAAAGCAGAAATAGGATAAATGAGGCTAATCTCACGAAATGAATGGCCAGCTCGTTACAATGGCGGTCCAATTCTGCAAGTCCACTCATGGTTCGACATTCAGAATGGTCCGTGTCTTGATATCGACTTTATCTCAGCATTCCTCGATCATGGTCACAAAAAGTCTCCCCATCCCAATGATGATGTCATACTCTGGTGTTGAGCTCTGACCCAAACCCAAAACACGCTCTGGCATAAAATCTTTCTTCCCAAAGCTACTAGTAAAAGTCTTTCTAGTTGGAGGCGGATACCCTATGACGGCCCTACCTTTCTACCTACTTGGATCAATCGACTCTGTTATTCCATTTGATCGGGCTCCCAGCCCGGTACCTGGTCGGTACCTATACGTCATCATCTCTCTCATGTCCATCTTTGATCGATATGGTGACTGCATACCTAGTTTTTGCTCGGTCTCTCTTATCTTTGTGGTTTGCATGATCTCAATCACATAAAAAGTGACTCCGTCTATTCTTTCTACGAATGGAAATGCACGTTCTAGATAAGCTGACTGGATCCATTCGCCATAGACTATTATCTCTTGACAACCCCACTTGAACTTCATGCACTAGTGTAGGGTAGAATGGACTGCCCCTACCATGTGTATCCAGGGTCTTCCTAGCAACAAGTTATATGAGGATGAAATGCCCATCACTTGGAAAAGCATGGGAAACTCAACTGGTCCAATTTGCAGAGCCAAATAGATTTCCCTAATGACATACTTCTGTGACCCATCGAAATATCTTACCCTCACATGACTTTCTTTTACTTCTCTCAAATGAATAACCAACTCTCATTTGGTAGAGAGCAGGAAAATATTGTCTCCTGATCCTCCATCAACAAGTACTCGGGACATCACCTTTGATGGTTGATGTTAGTGCCTTGGTGGTAGTGTTTCTCGACACATTCACCCCACTTAACAATTTCATCAGGCGTCTTTGTGACTATCAGAACTCATCAGTAGATCCATGATTTATATTTGCGCCAGGTTTTTCTTTAATTGTTCCTCCACAAAATATTCTTTGGTTGACATCTTTTTCCAGAATTCTGCAGCCTCTGGATCTGTTATATTCCTTCTCTAAATATATTCCTTTCCTAGATTCCCTCAGTTTACTCCCTCCGGAGCGTAACACCTCCCTAACCTGGTCATTCCATGAGCCGCTACAGGATCTGTCATCTTGGCCTTCCCTTTCTGTTGATATGTCCACAGGACTCTCTTGTATTCCCTATCCTACTCACCCCTGATAACATCGGTGGATTTTGTTGGTAAGTCTGGACCATCACTGTAGGTTTTAACTAAACTGTGATCATCAGAGTCCTTCGAGGTGGAACCCTCACAGCATGAATGTTTCCTATTGTGACGATGGTCCCTTTCAAGTCATATTCTTAATCTAGAGTGATCATATCAGCTCCTTAATTCCGGTGGTTCGACAGCGTGTTAGGATTCACATTGGGCGGACCTGAGGTGCACTGAATTTCTCCACATTTGATCATTAACTCAATTTCATTTTTCAGTTTGAAACAATCCTCAGTATCATGTCCCGGTACGTTTTAGTGGTAGACACACCATTTGGTAGCATCAAAGTATTTTGAAGGATACTCAGGATTCCTCCCTTCTATTAGATGTATCAAGCATGCCCTCCTCAGTCTTTCAAAAAGTTGAGCCAAAGGTTCCGCAATCAGGGTGTAATTTCTAGGACCTCTTTCTTAAATTTTGGACGACATCAGGGTGCATAGGTGGGCCGATTGTGATGAGTGGTAGTTTGAACATGAGTATATGGTCGTGCTGGATTTGGATTTGTATGGGCACCGAGTGGGTTATATTGAGGTTGGGGATTTTAGTATGGTTGTGTGTTGTATACTGAAGCATAAGTAGGTGGGTGTGGGGAATGAGTGTTTGGAGAGTAAGGTTTGTTTCCATTGTGTGGATTGGATTGATAATAGGGAATGATTGCTGATACCTCTTCTTTTTTCTTCTTTTCGTTGCCTATTGAACCAGATTGGATTTCTTTGCTAGCTACTTATAATGCAACCATAGATTGTACCTTGCCGGACTTTATGCCTTCCTCTAAGAGGTTTCCCATTTTAACAAGTTTAGGGAACTTATACCCATCATGCCCATCTTTTGTCAAAGTAGATTCCTTCCTGAGACCTGATGAAGTTCTTAATCACCTCACTGTCATCTAACGAGGGTTGTGCTCTAGTGGACTCTGACCACCATCGACGCTCATACTCTTAGAATGATTTTGACGGCTTCTTCTGTAAGTTTACCAGCGCGAACCTATTAGGGGTAATTTTTGTGTTGAATCGCAAATGGTTCATGATTTCTGCCATATCCTGCCGTTCCCTCCAGTTTCTGGGATCTTGGTGAGTGTAGAAATTAAGTTCCTCCCTTGTAAGACTCCTTATGAATAACTTCATTCTCAACTTCTCGTTTCTTCCTACTCCAACTAGCTTATCACAATAGGCTCTCAAGTGCGCATGCGGATCACCTGTCCCATCAAAGATGTCAAACATCAAAGGCTTAATTATACCCTATCGGCATGTCCACGTTAAGTTGTATACATAGATCCTCATAATCTAGACTTCCGATTCCTCGAGCGACTTGAAGGTTCTTCATTTGTTTCCTCAATGCCCGCTACTGTTTAGATACTGATTCTTCCTCTTTATACTTAGATTCTCTTTCCATTTCGATATATTTATCAACTTAGGCATCTTGACCGTAATGGGCACTGTGAAAGTGGGTTCGAAAACGTCATATACGAGAGGAATATATTGCTCATGTACAGCGGTATGTTTTGGTTTTGGCTAGTGGTAAAGGTGACGCCGTCGTGGGGTGGGGCATGAATTATGTTGGTGGTAGCTGGTGGATTTTGAGGTTCTTGAACATAATCTGGTACATAAGGAATGTGTATAGGAGGGTTCGGGAGGTTTGCAGGGGTTACTAGGAGGTATAATTTGGGTGGTAGGGACTAAAATTGGGGTATTGTTTTCTTGGAGAGTAGATGAAGGAAAGTGGTTGGGGATTGAATCATGAGAAGGAAAATGGGGTGGTTGTGGGAGCGTTGTCACGGACAGATTTGCCAATTCCCGAATGTGTTGACTTCCTCCTTCAATGATTCCATATCTTAGGACATCCTAGCCACATGTTCGTCATTCTGTGTATCATCTTTTTCTCCCAATCACCCCGGTCTATCAGCTATTACCAGAGTGTGTTCCATGGGGTTATTTGTCGCAGACATCTTCCCTTTCGATCTCAAGTTGTAGGGTGGTTCTGCTGGTTTTTGGGTCAACACAAACCAACTTTTTATTTTGGCGAATAATAATAAAGTAATACGAGAAAAGAAAAGAAAGAGAAAAGGAAAAAGAACAGAAGTCAATTTCAGTTTCTGCACAAATATTGGCACACAGAGCAGTTTGTTCACAGAGCAGTTCGAGGGACCTCTCTTTGCCAGAGGTAGGCTTAAGTCGCGAATTTTGACAAACGATTGGATTTGACATATTCAGATCTGAAGAAAATTTTGGTTTTCATTGATAATATTTGGGTTGTAACAGGCGGGAGAAAAGATTACATCATTGTTTTCAACATTCATCATATTACATGGGCTCAAACAAACTTTCCCTTAAGGAAATAGAAAGGTTCGAGATAAAGATACAAAATGGAAAAGGGGTGAAATCAACCAACTTCTAATATTCATCCTCGGAATCATTCCTCATCTCTTCTTCTTCTTCTTCTTCTTCTTCCGGTTCTTCTTCTTCTTCCGGTTCTTCTTCAAATTCTTCTTTATCATCATTGAACTGGGGGTCTTTCTCTGGTTCTGTCTCAGACTCAATTTATATACACTCAACTACTCGGTCGTCATCTTCAAGAGGTGACATCATGTGATCAATTGATCCTGGGACCACTTGGCGGTGCATGGAGGTAGTCACAAAATAGTGAAGCAAAATCTCATGAGATTTGCAAAGCCGCCACTACATCCTCCAGCCAGGCTATTCCTTCCCTGCTTGGTCGGGCTAGCTCATCTCCTTCATTGATTTAGACACAATATTCCGGAGTGCACCACTAACTTTGAACCATTGGCATCATGACTGGATCGTTCCACTCCTCCTGAAGCCTCATTATCCTTGGTATCGAGATCTACCCATTGTACTCGTCATCATATAATGTCGTCCCTGTCCAAAGAGGTACATCCTGAATCAACCTAAACTGCCTGAGAACTAGTAGGGGTTCATATGGCTTAATACCCTCGAGTCCTATCAGCTCGATAAAATACTTCTGGGGAGTCCTTAGAATTACCCTTCCGCTCAGCCATGACAGCTTTCAGTTGATCCACTCTCCGGTTAAATTGGTCAGCATCTCTGTCCATTCTTCACGTCCGTGTAGGGAGCCTTAATGCCTTATTCTCTCACTGTGACTTTGAATCATGTTGCTAACACCCACAAAGTAGTCAACTATAGCTTCTCGTTGAAAGAAGTGCTTCGTGGCCCATATTTGAAGAAATAAGTTGCAGCGTGTGAAGAAATCGTACCCCCGGGAACATGCAAACAATGCTCTAAGAATTTTTGCTAACACTATAGGTACCTAGGTGGCTTGGATATTGACCCGGAATGTTTCAAAAACCACAAGCAGCATAGTTGATATTGATTTGTCCTCTTCTTTGCGAAAAAACCAACAGTCCTAGCAACGCAAGAGAGAAGGTTATGAGTCAGAGACTTTCCCATGTTTCCTGATCACACTAATATCCTCCTAATTACCACTCATAGATCTCAGAATGTCCTAAACTATCAAACAATTGGTCGAGGCTTACCAATCTATATTCAATGTTTTTCAAACCCCGATAGTTTGCCAGACCCAAAGCATCGAGAAACCTTTAACCGACATTATTGGCTTCCTTCCTGTGAATGGCAGTTCCGTGAAGCTGGTAACTTCTTCTAATGTTGGCACCAAATCCCAGTCAATGAACATGAAAACCACTTTGGCCGGATCCCAAAACTCTATACCAAATGAGTGAGTACCTTATCGGCCCCGATGTTAAGTAAGGCACTCAATGCTCCCAGGTGCGTCCTGATTTCGTCTCCATTCTTGGCGGATGTTCTTACACCATTGATTTAGCTTGTGCAGAGCTCCCATTACCTTATTAATCTCGGGGATGTTCCGGTTGATTTCCATTTCTGAAGAGGGTGGAGAAAAAGGGGTTTAATAAGTGTTTGCCTTGGATCTTAAGTATCTCGTCATGATTAGTTCGTCTTTCCACAAAAGCCATGTTGTTGAGTGCATGACCCGTTGACATCATGGTGGCTTTCCTAATTGTTTGTCAATGCCAAGGATTGACTCACCTAAAATTTATGCAACATGACCTATGTTTTCTAGAGTAGAGTGTTTCCCAATTTTGAGTTTGACTGAATACTGTGAGAAGTTATGTCAGTTGACCTGACAAAGCCATAATCTGAAACTTAAGAATTTTGAAAGAAGGTTAAAAGGAGTGTAAAAGAACACCCTCGCGTGCCATTATGTATGATAGTGTACGACCAAGACTCGATAGGAAAGTGTGTGATGACAGTATACATAAAGTGGTAACAGATAGTGGGATGTTAGTAATAATATTGAACTAAGCAAATAAGAACATTATGAGCAAGTAAGGTAGGTAAGCGCATAGTTCCAAATTAAACACAGTTAAAGCAATATACAAACATTTCTAGATTCGAAGTCTAGTCTAAGTCATCTATGTTCAGAAGCTAAGTGTGAAATTCCCATCTGAGTCGCCATGTTGTTGCACCCTATTTTGCACAAGTCAAAATAATATTCAACTAGTGGTTTTCCTATTGATGATAAAAGAGAGTCGCCACCTAATATTTAAAGGTACACAAGGGTACTTGTTTAATTACTAAGATTATTTCTCTATTAGTCTGCTAACCGGAGAGATTTTGGGTAAGCATTCTTGTTCTTCTAAGGGGAAGGTGTTAGGAACCCCTTAAAATCTACCTGAGGTATCTCCATAGGACTTATACTAGGTTTAAGGAATTGGATATCTATATTCTACGTAATTTAGAACTTAAAGGTTTTATAGCTTACCATATGTCTTGTTTAAAGCCTATCATTTGAAATAAAATAGCATGTGTATTTTGAAAGAGGATATGTTTCACTTATAAAAAGCCTTTGAGAAAAATCTTCATAATTGAAAGTACTTTGGAAACATAACTATAATACTTATGTTCGCAAAACTTTGTAAAATATGGCTAAGTTTTAAAATACTTTATCCTTAAAAAATGGTATCGCTACTTGTTTAATTCTAGTAAAGTAAAGGGTGTTTAAAGAAGTAGGCTTTAACTATACCTTGAAGATTAATTCTCAAATTTACTCGTTTGAAAATTCTTTTGTTATTCTCAAGATTTTAACATTGAATATAAGTTATAAAAAATATTCATCGGGATTACTAGAATGACTAATCAATACATGGTTCTAATCTTAGAACATTAAGGAACTTATAATTTCAGTATTCATTAATTAGATATAGATTAATAACAAACGTACATAGATAATCAACTATAACACATTAAAGATACAGTCATTTTACAAGAGACAACAAAACAAACATACTTGCAATTAACAATTAAAAGAGGAAGAAGGTTGAGGTTCACTGACCTCTTTTTGAGCAGCAAACTAAATAAGAGTTCTATCCAGCCGTTCAGAATCCAAGACTCGAACTCCAACCAATGTAGTGCTCAGAATCAGAAAGAATCAAAAACTAGTTAGAAAGAAACCTAGTTTGATTTTTTGCTACTCAGGACTTGAAATTGATTATTTTTCAGTGATTTTGTGTATATGTTCTCTTGTGTTAGGTGATGGAACTAAAATCCCTAATTTATAGTGTCCATTAAAGCCAGAGGGTTTCACAAATTAAAAACTCAGTAGTGGAAAATGATGATTACTAGATGATGCAAGCACGACCGAGTAAAATCAGAAACAAACAGAGGTGAAAAATCAATGAGAGTCTTACCTGAGTGGAAGACAACCATCACAGGTGAGAATACTATCGGACAAAGGAGGTCATTCCATTTGACCTCTGGTTTCAAATAAAATCATGAGATGCTCATACATGCCCTTGATTTCGTTGCAGCATCAGAAGATTTGAAGACATGAAGTTTCATATCTGAGTCTAAGTTAGAAGACTCGAGATTTCAAATTCATATGACGAAATGGGGAGATGTCGATGAGATTCGTGGAGTCAAAAGGCAGAAGGAATGATTTGGGGTCATTATTTAACACCTTGCACAATTTAATGCAAGGTTTCTGGGATTGATAGGTCTGGAGTTTGAGAGAATCGAGAGAGGAACGGGAAACGGGGAGAGTGGGATAACAGGGAAATGATTTTAGGGTTTGGGTAGGTTTAGTTTGTCTTTGGGTTAATAATGAGAGACGGAGCGGGAGCCGTTAGATCATTTGATCGATAGCTTCGATTTTTTTAGAGTTAGGAATTTTAAAATAATTTTATGGAAAAAAATTGATGGCCGTTGGATTCTATTGATCTTCCAACAGTGGAGATAAAACTAGACCAACTCTTTAAATCAAATAGGAAACGGGATTAATCCTGGTCCATTGATCATATGAATCAACAGCCAGTATGGGTTGTGTGTGTTTTGTGAGTAGATTGGGATAGTGGTGTGGCTACTTTTAGTTGGTTTAAAGAGAGTGGCACGGATTGACAAAGTGGAATGATATGGGGTGTTTGGACTGGGTCAGACTTGTTTGGGCTTAGTATTTAGGATGAACAATGATTTAAATGGTAGCCACTTTGTATTTAATTAGGAAATTGCAATTGTAGCCCTTTATAGTTTTTAACCCTTTTAAAATAATTTAAATAAATTTAATTACTTTCAATAAAATGTATTAGAAATTATAATTATCATATAAACTACTAATTACTGTAATTCATTAATTATTTATAAAAATACTCTATTTCCAAAATTATGACATTAATTTTGGACCACTGAAATAGTAGGCTAATTAACTAAAACAAATTAAGAATAACTTATTAATTATAAAACATATGTAATGTATATAAAGGTTATTTTAATAATATAAAAATAGCAAGTAATATATATTTTGTAATTATATAGTACTAAATTATTAATTTTAACATAACTAGTTACTAATTTTTTTTGTTTATTTACAAAATAGGTATTATTTATTAGAAAATATTTTCAGCATATTTATTATAAATCATTAAATATAAATTAATTAATTTTAAAAGGGAGGGTCATAGTTGGTCATCAACAATTAGCAAACCTAAGTCGTGGGTCAAACTCTTATGACTCAGCTCTATAACACGATTTGGATTTGAAAGAAGGGTAACAAAATCCTAAATGCCTTGTAGCTTCCTATTTATATAATATGGTGTACATCACGTCTATAAATAGGGATCTACTAGACACTGCTTGTAGACACCCTAGGATAGAACTTCTCTGATACCACGTTTGTCACGTCTCAAACCCGGGGAGTCATGGTTGTCACTCGGTGCTCTACTTGGCCCGAGCGCACCACTCTATAATTGTGAACTTTGGAGGGGTATACATAAACAAAGGCCGATGAGGCCTACCTGCAAGCTGACAATACCAATCAAGACCGACGGGGCGATAATCTGAATTATATGAAAATTATGTCTCTTGTTTGAGAGTAAAACATATCCAAAAGCTGATATATATAACCGTGTATGCCGACGAGGCCGCCATGAACATCTAATGATATACAAAATACACAGGACTCATCTACAAGCCTCTGGAGATAACAGAATTGTATCATGGTCAGGACAAGGCCTCGACCTACCCAGCAAAAGTGGAGCTTACCAATCAGGCTGATGTTTGGTTTTGTTTACTAGGAAGGTCTATTTGGCTTTCTATCAGGACCTGCAGGCATGAAATTTAGCGTCCCCGACAAAAGGGACGTCAGTACAAAATAATGTACCGAGTATGTAACGTAATAAAATAACTGAAAGTTGAGACTAAACTGATAATAAAAGTAACTGGGAGTCAAAGATGATCTAAAGATATGCTTACCTGCTGATACTGCCTCAACTCTCTCAATATAGTAAGTAAAATAGTTGTCTGGCCCTATAAGGCTCGATACGTGTAAATGCCCAACCGTAGTAGGCTCTCTCATAGACACTTGGCCATACTAGTCTATGTATCTCAACCATTATGGGCTTGCTCATAGGAACCCGGCCACAATAGGCTTGATATATAACTTACCATCTAATCAGAGGTTGTCCAATAGAGGCCTACCCACGGATTATAGCTCGGTGGTGGTGAAAATACTGTAATACTATAATATTGTATATATATATAGACCATTTACTCTCTTGACTAAAAGAAGATACTACCGAACTGAATATAAAGTCCCAATAAGAGAGAATACTGTAAATTATGAGACTAGGATAATGTACATAAGTTCAGGGAAACGAACATCTCTTTATATCTTGTTATCAAACGCACGTAGGTATAGGATCATGCGAAAATGAAGGAAAGGTTTAGCCTTAATATACCTTATCATCATCTGTCCAATAACCACGTTGAAATCATCTCGTTTCACTTTAATCTACAACAACGATAATAAGTCTATCGTTAAGCTATGAAAGATGCAACTATTGTACATCGAACGACAAACTTATTTTATATTAAAATGGGCAGCATCTCCCCTATAATCTTTACTTCCGATCCATATGAGATAACACCAAAAACAATAAGAACACATCAATACCAACATATATACATCTTTTTCCAACCTTATATCCACCAAAAATACCACAAAATAACCCAACACACCTTAATCACTTCATACACAAAACGACAACCATAATAGTGTCAAACAACCCAAAAAATATAATGACGAATGACCAGCCCACCACCCCAAAATTATGTGGTGTTTATCAAAAAACTTTCTCCTCCAAAAATCCTAAAATAATAGCAAAATAGACAACCCAACAACAACACGAAATAACCCACAAAACATTCCACTACAAGTTGAACAACTCGAACTCACGGCTTCAGATCACCATCCTATGAGCTCTTACTCTTATGGAACGAATTTATCTACCTTCCCTGCATAAAAATGGATGAAAGAAGGCAGTATACATACCTTATTTGGTAAAGATCTCAGCTCCTAACTTGGTTCTTCAGCTCTTAGTTTTTCCTCCAACTAGAACTTGAAAAGAAAAGAAAATAATTTAAGGTTTTGCGTTGAATTTTTGGGAGACGTTTTCTAGGGTGTATCTCTGTTTTTTGGCTCTATAATGAATGAAATATATGAAGGAAATACTCCCTTAAAAGGGCTCTTTGGCTACCCCAACTAGCCCTTTTTTGTACATATTTGGTCCTTTCATTTAAGCAAGTAGGTGACACACCTACTTGTCACATATGCAGTCTGCGCAGTCTCGCAAAAATACAAATATCTATCTACTCCAATTTTGTATTGACAAACGGTCTAATGTGTTACAAACTAGACTCGTAAATATTCAATTTTATGGGTGTATCACCCCGTAACTCCAAGTATATGTGGAGAAAATCTCAGCTACATTTTACTTAACACTCAGCACATTTATGATTGTAACTTGTGATGACCTTTGCCAACTTTTGTTCCACAACTCGCTTGACTTTAAAACATAACACACGACTATGATGCGACTAAAATAACTCATAACATAACCTCCTTATAATGTTAAGAACCCTAGTCTCACCCTAAAAGTACATGTTATAACATTCTCAACTTGTCGACTTTCGACGAAACTTATTTTCTTCAATTCGTTTAGCTTCTAAGCCTTCCAACCCTCTTGGCACTTGTTACTCATGATCTTAAATATTTGTAACCTCAAAATTTAAATGATTAAATTACTTTATGTACTTTTAAAGAGGATCTCATTTCGGAGCTTCCATCAATTGACTTACGACATAGCTTTACGTATAAAAACATGGTGTAACAAGCAAATAGTGTATTCACTAGTTCTGGGATATTTTATATGGATGTTGGTTTTAGTCTTGTTATACATTATTGAGCTTTATCTTTTTTTATGATGTCATGTTTTTTATGCCCTGTATTTTTCCTTTATTTCTCTTAAGTGTTGACTTGCCTAGAAACTAGTGTTAGACGCCATCATGACCCTTTGGTTGGAAATTTGGATCATAATAGTTGGCTTGCCAAGCAAGAGGTGTTAGATGCCATCATGATCCCTTTGTTGGTGTTTGGTTTGTGAAAAGCAACATCTACCATAACATTATATTTATTTCATTGTCGATAGGGGAACATTAGCATACGCTTTATAGGCTCAAAAAATGATGCATAGAAGAGAAATTTCTACTACATTTCAAACATGGCCAAGTAGCTCTACAAACAAAAGGGGATATTCTTTCTTGATATTTTGTTGTGCTTCCCAGGTGGCTTCTTTTACTTTTTGGTTTTGCCAAAGCACTTTGACGGAGGCAATCTCCTGGTTCCTCAACTTACAAATTTGTCTATCAAGGATGGCAATGGGAACTTCTTCACCAGTCAAGCTATCATTGATATCAATACCCCTCAGAGGGATAATGAGTGACAGATCACCAATCATTTTCTTTATCATGGACGCGTGGAAAACACGATGTATGGAAGACAGTTCTTTAGGTAATTCAAACTTATAAACTACTTGGCCAACATTTTGCAAAGTTCTATAAGGCCCAATGTACCTCGGAGTCAACATTTCTTTCTTCACAAACCACATTATTCCTTTCATGGGGAAACCTTCAATAATACCCCTCCAATCTCTACGTTGCATGTCTGAATAAGACTTTTGGAGACTCAGAGTGATTTTCAACCGCCCTTGATGATCTTGACCTTCTCCGTAACTTGATACACAAAGTCTAGCCCAATCAATTCTACTTCACTAACTTAAATCCAACCAATGTGGGATCTACATCTCCTATCATATAGTACTTCAAACGGCAACATCTAGATGCTCCCATGATAGCTGTTGTTATAGGAAAACTCTATGCGCGGTAGATGATCATCCCAACTACTCTTCAAGTCAAGGGTGCATGCACGTAATATTTTCTAAACTTATGATGTGTGCGAGGTAGACCTACTACAAAATACATATTGATCATATCCCATTTCCACACTAGAATTTCTATATTTTGTGCCAAAATAACGAGCATCTGTGCTCGTCCTTCAGCTGTTGGCAATTTAGACATCTTGTCACAAAGTCTGCTATATCCTTCTTCATGTGATTCCACCAATAAATCTCCTTGATATTATGGTATATTTTTGTAGAGCCTTAGTGGACAGAATACCTGGTACTATGAGTTCGATCATCATTCACTCTTTGAGGCCATTTACATTTGGTACAAACAACCTCCCTTGCTACCTCAATGTACCATCGTTTACACAAGAAGTAAAAGCCGTCATCTTGCGTTTATGAATTCCTTCCTTGAATTGCGCCAGAAATAAATCGTCATACTATCTCTCCTTAACCTCCACTAGTAGAGGTGAGTAAGCCCTATTTTGCATAATCAGCCTTCCCTCCCTGGTGTCCGCGAGTCTGATTTGGTATTTTACCAACTTATCTCGTCTTTAAGCTTAGATTTATGCTATATTTATTTGATAAAACTATGTTTTTCATGTCATTTAATTCTATTTTGTAGTTTCTATGTGATTTAGAAGTGATCATGAAGAAACCAAATGAAAACGAGTCAAAAAGAAGTTGAAAATAAGAAAATATGGAAAAAACCTCAGATGTTGCAATTGCGACATCAACTTGGCGAATGCGAAGTCAAACATTTCAGTAAATGTTCGCAAATGTGAAAATAAGGTCGAAAATGCAAAGTCAAGCCATACAGTCAACCTTCGCAAATGTGAAACCAAGTGCACAGTTCCAAGTTCGCAATTGCGAACATAAAAATCACAAATGTGATGTGCAACAGTAATCTCTGGGTTCACAATTGCGAATATCGTGCCTTAGTTCTGGATACTTCTGTGCTTTCATATTTTTTGGCCCCAAACCTTTTAATACACGGCCTAGCTCATTTGTAAAATATCTTTGGCATATCTTTGGCAGCCTTGACTAGAGAACACAAGTTTTGGAGCTAGGGTTCTTGCACACACACTTGGGTCTTGAAGATTTGAAGCTTTTGGTTGAGAATTTCTGACCCATTTTGTTCATTATTCATTTCCTTGATTTGTATTGTATATCTAAGTGTGTATTATTTTTTTCAACACTTGAATCTTGTTTATGGGTATGTTCATATTTAAAGTGTGGATTAAAAATCTTGTTGTGCTTACGTATTGAATGATTTTTATTTATCATGAAGTGAGTTATTGTTTCTTTAATTATTCTTGTTCTTTAATGTTTCCAAAGGGATTAGCTAACCCTAGGACTCGCACATCTACTTTGAATTAATTTTGGGAAAGATAATTTGGGGCTGGGAAAGAATAATTAACAAGAACTTGAGGCTTTAACCCTCACTTTATAGATTCTACCTAGGGATATGATTGAACTACTTGTAGTGCTTAATCTCTTAATTTCTTTAGGGATAATTCAATTAGGAAGTCTTGTTAGTCTTCAGAACAAGCTAATATTGATTATTATCCGAGGCTAATTAACATAAACTCGCTCATATTTGTAAAATCGTGAAATACATTGGATCGCTACTTGAGTGTAATTCCCCATGCATCCATGCTTGATAACCATTGATCATTTTACTTGCTTTCTAGGTTATTTTATATTCCCCTGTTTAGCTATAACATTTTCACAATCACCTTCTAAGTGTTTGGCTTAGCATAATAAGTGATAATTCTCTTACACGCCTAATCGCCTACATATTGTTCTCTATGGGATTTGACCCCGACTTATAGTTGGGTAGATTATATTGCATGCGACCGTGTCCATTTACTTTTTAGTAGAGAGCCAATCATGAAGATTCGTGGAAAAATGGTCAATTTCGGAGCTGAAGCTGTGAACCAAATCTATCACCTACAAGATGATGACATGGCCCCATTCCGTGCGAAAGATTGTGCCTAAGGTGAGTGGTTGGTTTCCAAATTGTGCCCGGGTATGTTCCATGGGCAAATGAAAAGAGAGGGATCACGTCCAAAGAATTCACTGCAGAAGCAAAGATATGGCTGGCCACCATATGCAGTCGCATCTCCCCTACGGGGAATATATTGAATGTACCAATAACATGAGCTAAAATGATAGCCTCCATTCTTGATGGTATTCGGCTCAATGTTGGTGAGATTTTCATCACTGAAATGAGGGAGTATTGGATTCAGAATGGTCCATCATTGATTTTCCCATCTCTTATCACTGAGTTATGCCAACTTGCTGGGGTTAGGAGGATCTGGGAGACAACTGGATAGATCCGGAAAAGCCTATTAATCCATTGAAGAAAAGAGGAGAGGGCGGTGCCATCAAAAGCAAAAAGAGAAAGTTGGGATCTTCTTCTCAGACCGAGCAGGGTAGCCAACCATCATCTTCTGTAGGAGGACCATTTGCTATGCTTTCCAAGGAAATGCGGCTAATTCGCGACCTAGTAGCTGGCCTTCCACAGGGACCTGGAGAAACCTCTGAGGGACCCTGTGTATGCATTTCAAAGAAGGAATTTCAAAAGTATCTTGACGATCAGAAGAAGCAGGGTGATCACCTTAAGAATCTAGAGAAGGCATACCTAAGGGGATCACCTTAAGAAGCAGGGGGATCACAATCGACATAGCCGAAAGATGTTGGTGATGCTCCAGTTCATTGGTCCGATGAATAAGAAGAGGAGGAGGATGCGACTGATTCCGACAGCGAGGAGAGAACTTGATGCAGTATTCAGGGAGCACTTTCCACCATTTTACTCTATTTTGTTTAGTTGCATTGGGGAAATTTGAACATCTCTAGTTGGGGGTGGCTTCTTGTATAACTGTTGATATTCTTGTATAACTGTGGATATAGTAGATTGATATTTTTCTTTCATCTGATGTGTTATATTAGTATGTTTACTAGCTTCTTGATTTTTTTTATATATAGTATGTTTTAAGGACTTGATTTTTATTAGCTTCTTGATTATTTAAATAGTATTTTTTATTTTGGTGGCGATATCCTTGGTTTTCTTTGTACCACGGTTCTATTTTCGAGGATGCCAATTTTCTTTTGAACCGGGTAATTTTCGATAATTTTTGTGTTAACTTTTCCCGATGATGAATAGCTAGGAGAATTTCTTAAGGGAATTAGTCTTGTAGTTTAGATATATTTTTTGTTAATTTAGGAAGAATGAGTGGTATTAGTTGGGGTTTGTGCCCATTAGCCAATTTGTGACGTTCTTGGTACCAACATGATTTAAACCTCGGCATATGAATTCTTGATCTTTGAAAAAGAAAATGATTGAAGTAAATATCATTGTCCTGACTTTTAGACTTAGTTTTTGGCTCTTTGATTCACTAAATAGTTTCTTAGGCTATATGTGGCTTCTTTGAGTTCATTGGTTTTAATTGGATTTTGGATTTGTATTGCACTTGAGTTTTCATGTGCCATGTGGTGAGATTTATTGTGAGTTCTTTTGCATAATTTGTAGTCTAGAAATTGCCCTGAATGTGCTTCAAGGTAAAATCCTAGATAACTTGGTTTGAAAAATGATGTTAGGCCTTCCTTGGACAGCTATTGTGCCTTAACTTTCCTACCCTTGCATATTTTCCCTAGTCAACCCCTTTTGAGGCTTTAAACTTTTTCTTTGGAAACCATGTTACAAGATTTAACCCTTCGTTCTTTATTGATTTATCTTTTGGAACCCTACCTTCCTAAGTACTTTGAAAGTGTAAACATATGCTAAAAGCCTAAGTTTGGGGGTGAAGGTTGGAAAAGTTGTGATGTGGAAGTTGCTTAAAAGGTGAAAGGTAAAATAAAAAAAAGAGAATCGTGAATAAATGGAAGACTAGGTGATGGAAAAACATGAATAAAGGGTGGAAACATTTTTGAAGGAAGTGTACTTTGATTGTTGAAAAACAAATTGTAGTGCTTAGGGAGGTTTTGAGTCACTCTAACCAAAATTGTGCCCTACCTTAACCAAAAGCCTAAACTACAACCATTTAAGTCCTAATTGATTATGAACCAAGTTTTTCTACATTAGTGAAGAAATAATTAAGGGCAAGCCTATGGTACTACTTATGTGCATTTGAACATTTTTGTGAGAGAGAGTTAATTCTTTCCATTTGATATCCAATTTATGTTTTGAATTGAAATTTATGAGTGTGGGATTTTATCTTAAGTGTGAGGGAACATGAGATTTGAGTTGTGAATTTAATCCCATTTTCAATTGGGAGGAATGAACGAGGGAAGTTAATTGTGATAGAGTGAAAAATTTTGAAGCTTTAGCGTCATGACTTGATTGCTACTTTGATTTACACAGTGTTGGAGAACTTTAATTGTAATGAAATTCATGAGAAGTTTTTGGTATTTCATATGCTTTGGATTAAGTGTTGGTACCAATCGAAGTCATGTCTTTGTGCTTGCAGTAGACCTTTTTGACTTGGCATGATATTGGAGCACTATTGAGTTAAATACTTGGAAGGAGATTTTGTCACTTTCATTGCTTGAGAAAAATCAATAGTTTAAGTTTGGGGGTTTGATAAGTTGGTATTTTACCACTTATCTCGTCTTTAAGCTTGGATTTGTGCTACGTTTGATTGATAAAATTGTGTGTTTAATGTCATTTACTTCTATTTTATAGGTTATATGTTATTTAGAAGTGATCCTCAAGAAACCAAGTGAAAACGAGTCAAAAAGAAATTGAAAAGAAGAAAATCTGAAAAAAGGCCTCAGATGTCGCAATTGTGACATCAACTTGGAAAATACAAAGTCAAACATTCTAGTCAATGTTCACAAATGCGAAAAGAAGGCCGCAAATGCGAATTCAAGCCAGACAGTCAACCTTTGCAAATGCGAAGATCTCCATCGCAAATGCGAAACCAAGTGCACAGTGCCAAGTTCGCAATTAGGAACATAAAATTGCAAATGTGATGTGCAACAGTAATATCAGGGTTCGCAATTGCAAATATCGTGCCTCAGTTTTGGATACTTCTGTAATTTCAAATTTTTTAGCCCCAAACCCTTTAATACGCGGCCTATCTCATTTGTAAAATATCTTTGGCATATCTTTGGCAGCCTTGACTAGAGAACAGAAGTTTTGGAGCTAGGGTTCTTGCACACACACTTGGGTCTTGAAGATTTGAAGCTTTTGGTTGAGAATCTCTTACCCATTTATGTCCATTTCTTCATTTCCTTTCTTTGTATTGTATATCTAAGTGTGTTGTATTTTTTCCAACACTTAAATCTTGTTTATGGCAATGTTCATATTTAAATTATGGATTAAATATCTTGTTGTGCTTATGTATTGAACGATTTTTATTTAATGAAGTGAGTTATTATTTCTTTAATTATTCTTGTTATTTAATTTTTTCAAAGGGATTAGCTAACCCTAGGACTTGCCTATCTACTTCGAATTAATTTTGGGAAAGATAATTTGGGGTTGGAAAAGATTAATTAACAAGAATTTGAGGTTTTAACCTTCACTTTATAAATTCTACCTAGGGATAAGATTGAACTACTTGTAGCCATATTCGGGTGTGATTCTCTTAATTTTTTTAGGTAGAATTCAATTAGGAAGTCTTGTTAGTCTTCGAAAATAGCTAATATAGAATTATTACCCAAGGCTAATTAACATAAACTCGCTCATATTCGTAAAAGCGTGAAATACATTGGATCGTTACTTGGGTGTAATTCCCTATGCATCCATGCTTGTATCCATTGATCATTTTACTTGCTTTCTAGGTTAGTTTATATTCCTGCATTTAGCTATAATATTTTCACAATCACCTTCTAAGTGTTTGGCTTAGTATATTAAGTGATAATTTTCTTACACGCCTAATCGACTATATAGTGTTCTCTGTGGATTCGACCCCGACTCATAGTTGGGTAAATTGTATTACATGCCACCGTGTTCATTTACTTTTTAGTAGTGGATTTGGACGTCACCAGAGCCTAATACCCAAGTTGGCCAATTGGTTAAATTCCTTGGACATCGGCCTTTGGTGAGCCTTCAAGTTAGCCAAACAACCCATAAATTTCCGGTTAAGTGCATCAGCCACCACATTGGCCTTCCCCGGATGATAGAGAATGTTTATGTCATAATCCTACTCAAGCCATCTCATTTGCCTTAGATTCAACTCTTTCTGTTTGAAGGCATTCCCTATGGATATGACCTCTGAGTCCACACCCATAGAACATGCCTTGGGCCATGTGGAAAATCCTTGGGTGCTTCTACCTATACCTAGCACATGATGGTGTCTGTTATGGCTGAATTTTCGGTAGATTGGCCCCGCCGAGAAGATTCCTGTAATGACCCGGCTGGTCGTTTCGTGAGATTAGCTCTGTTTCTCCTGTTTCTGCTTTATCATATGTTGCTTATCCTGTTTATGTTGTTTTGTGTCGGTTGGTTCGGGTTCGGAGTGGTCGTGGTGAGAACTGAGACACTTAGTCTCTTAAAGTAGCTTAATAGTTAAAAAAATCAACTGGGAGTTGATATATTGGTAAACAACCTCGGAATGCAAATTTTATGGCTCGGGTAGCTTTGTTAGGTGATTTGGGACTTAGGAGTGTTTTCAGAATGAAGTTTTCATGTCCGGTGTAGAATTAGGATTGAATTGGCGAAAGTTAGTTATTGGCGATTTTTGGTCGGCAGTGGAAAATAGGATATCAGGATCAAAATGGAATCCCGATAGCTGCAGCAAGTTCGTAACGTCATTTTGGATATGTGTGCAAAATTTCAGGTCAATCGGATGTGATATGGTTGGTTTCGGCATCATTGGCGAAATTTAGAAGTTCCAAAGTTCATAGGCTTGAATTTGATGTGATTTTTGTGTTTTTGTGTTAGTTTTGGTGTTTCGAAGGCTCGACTAAGTTTGAATGATCTTATGGCATATGCTGGTACGTTTGGTTGAGGTATCGAGGGCCTCGAGTGTGTTTCAGGTGGTTAACAGACCAACTATTGGCTTAAGTCAAACTGGGCAGATTTTTTGCTGGTGTGAGTTTCTGGTTTCCTTTTACGCGATCGGGGGAGGATGTTTGCGATCGCGTAGGCCTAGCTAGGGATGGCAGGATTTTTGTTATATGCGATCGCGTGGTGGAGGTCGCGATCGCGTGAGTGTAAGGTTGATGTTCAGTGTGATCACGTGGTGTTGTTCGCGTTCGCGTAGAGTTGAAGGGCGTGTGAGTGGGCTGAGTTGTTGTTCTTCTCGATCGTGTAGAGTAGTTCACGATCGCATGGGCTTATGTCCCGTTGAATCGCGATCACATGTGAATGTCTGCGATCGCGTAGTGTAATTTGATGGGGCAGCAAAATTGTTCTTCGCGATCACATGGGAGCTTCTGTGGTCGCAGTGAAGGAAGAGGCCTGGGCAGCCAGTTTAAGTTCTAAATTCGGGGGTTCTTGCCCATAACTCAATATTTCATTAGAGAGCTCGGGGAAAGGAGATTTTGGGCGAGCTTTTCAGTGGGGTTATTGTGATAAGTGTTCTTCAATCATTTTTGGTTCAATTTCATGAATTTGTCTTGATTTTCACCATGCAATTTGAGGAATTAAAGTAGAAAAGTTGGGGAAAATGGGAGGAAAATTTGGAAAATTCTTTGGGTGTTTTGAGTGGGCAATTGAGGCCGGATTTCTGTAAATTTGGTATGGTAGACTCATAAGGGAATGAGGATTCTAGTTTTGTGATTATTATCAAATTCCGAGACGTAGGCCCGGGGCTCGGGTTGGCCAAATTTTGAGAATTGTGTCTAAATTGATAGTTTTTTATTGGGTTTTGTTCCTTTAGCGTATATTGATGATGTTAATCTGGTTTTGGTTAGATTCGGAGCATTTGGGAGCCAATTTGAGGGGCAAGAGCATCGCGGAGTAGCTTTTGGGCTATTTTGAGGTAAGTAATGATTGTAACTCTAAACCTGAGGGTATGACACCACGTTATTTGATATTGTTTTGGTAAATGAGGTGACGCACATGCTAGGTGACGAGCGTGGGGGCGCGCACCGATAGGGATTCTGACGTGGTCCGTCCCGTAGCGACTATTAAGGCGCGTATTCGATTTGAAACCTTATGGTATCCTGTATTTTAGAAATTTATACTTGTTTATGGGTTGTGAGCCATGTTTGGGGCCTCGTGCCGACCTGTTTAGAACCTCAGAGGTACTTTTACACTATTCTCACACTATCCTGATAGAACAATTGTGAACTCAGTCATGTTTCCTACTTGTTGTTATTTTCACTGTTATCACACTGCTTTGAAAACTCTGAGAAGTATTTTGGGTTGAGTCCCGTTAGTTGAGATGAATTGCCCAAGTGGCTTGTGAGGATGACTGGGTTAGGCCGAGCGCCGAGTATGTGAGGATTGTTATGGGACGGGATGCACACCGCAACAATATATATGTTATATATTACATATGGATCGGGCTGCACGCCGTAGCAATATAGATTATATATGGGTCGGGCTTCACGCTGCAACAATATAGATTATATATATATATATGGATCGGGCTGCACGCCGCAGAAATATATGTTATATATGGATCGGGCTGCGCGCTGCAACAATATATGTTATATATGGATCGGGCTGCACGCCGCATCAATGTACATATTGGATCGGGATGCACGCTGCAACAGATATAGATTATATATATATGGATCGGGATACACGCCGCAACAATATATGTTAGATATGGATCGGGCTGCACGCTGCAGCAATATATGTTATATATGGATCGGGCTGCACACCGCAACAGTGTACATATTGGATCGGGATGCATGCCGTAGCAGATATAGTTCTTGGGCTGAAGGAGTCCCTCCAGGAATCTGTACACCCCCAGTGAGCGCAGTCGACTATTATATGGATCGGGTTGCACGCCGCAGCGTATGTTATAAGGATCGGGTTGCATGCCGCAGTAGTATAGATATATGTATATATATATATATATATATGTATATATATATATATGTATATATGTATATATATATATATATATATATGTGTGTGTGTGTGTGTGTGTGTGTGTGTTGGATCGGGCTGCCCGCCGCAGCAGTTGTGTGTATTCATGGTACTTGCTGAGTACGAGTGTTTAACTGAGAGCACGAGATCCTGATAGTTGAGTCACGAGTGACTGAGAGGCTTGCCGAGAGGCTTTATTATTGAGTGCTATTGTGCCCGAGGGGCTTATATTTTATGAAACTACTGTTTTTCACTCTTCTTTACACTGAGCCTCTGATGATAATGTTGGACAAATGATTTTTTGCGAGATTTTTAAATGGAAACTGGAGTTTTGTGAAATATTCGGAATGTAGAATTCCTGACTTGATTTATTCATTTCCACTATTATTCATTATATGGATTTACATGATTTATAAATGCTCGTCACTACACTCAAGTTTTTAGTTACTTTGATTACTTACTGAGTTGGCGTACTCACGTTACTCCCTGCACCTCTGTGTACAGATCCAGGTACCGGACCATCTCACTAGTTGATTTCCGGACGTGCTTGGAGTTGTTCGAGGATCGAGGTAGCTGCTCAGCGTCCCCAGCTCACCTCCTTTCTTTTCCTCAGTTCATAGTTTTTTGTCTTTTGTACTCCAGGATTTGTAGTAGCAAATCACCTTGTTGTACATTGTATTTACAGTTCTAGATGCTCATGATAGTTGACTCCAGGTTTTTGGGAAGTGTATATAAATTGTTCATCTCATTTTGCTGTTTTAAAATCTGCTAATTTTGGGAAATTTTGAAATAATATGATAGTCTGAAATGGTTGGGTAGCCTAGTTCCATGATAGGCGCCATCACGACCGGCTTAGGATTTGGGGTCGTGACAATTCCCTATTACCCGGTCTTGGCCTGAAATGGCCCCACTGATGCTAACAAGGCCTTGATGATAGTGCACTGGCTGAAGACTATACAGTAACTATGAAGGTCTAGTTGATCCTCTCCCAAACAATGCTCTTCCACCACCATCACCACTATCGAAAGGACCACAAAAATTGCTCGTAGACCGGGCCTTCTTGTTGCTGTCTCTTTTGATCATGCTTTTCCACTTTCGGGTCCCTGTGGCTTGGCAAATGCCACTATCTTCCCATAATTAATATCAGATTCAAGTCAGCTGTAGCAGCCTCATTGATGACCAGATGATGAAGGCCTTGCACAAACTGACGCACCCTAGCCTCCATGGTAGGCAACATATAAAGAGCATACCTCAAAAGTTCCACAAACTTCATGTGATAATCCCACACACTCATGCTCCCTTGCTTCACATTCTCAAACACTACTCCACGGGCTGCTCTAGTCTCAGGCAGGAAATGATCAATGAAAGCATCAACGAACTCATTCCACTTCACTCGAGGGGTCACCACACTCTTCCCACATCTCATATCAAGCATATGCCACTTCCTTTACGCGATAAGAAACTACTTCCACTGCTTCTGACTTCGTGGAATACATAATATGAAGGGTCTTCTACATACATCAATGAACTCATGCGGGTCCTCCTCAGGCTTAGTACCCGTGAAAACTAGAGGATCAAACTAAAGGAACCTGTTCACCCTAGAACTACTTAATCCCCTTGATGGCTGGAAGAAGTGGATATGGCATTCAATCTCTACGTTTGGGAAGCCACAATATAAGTCAACAACTGAATGGATCCCCTGAGGTCTCCGTTAGAAGCACTAAGACTAAAGAATGAAGTTGGAGGTAGAGCCAGAGCATCAACTAGAGAAGGCATATGTGCATTCTCAATCGGAATCTCCGCAGGGTTGCTAGAAGTAGGAGGTGTACTAGTTAGGGGGAGTACCTCCACTCCTTGTGCGGACACCCGTAGCATCGGGCACTACATTAGCTTCCACTCTTGGGGTGGCTTTAGCCCTTTAGCTACTCTTTGACTTCCTTGGGTGCCATGTTCTAAAAATTGGAATAACGCACGAGTTAAAAGACAATCTTACAATCTAGCTCTTTCGCATGATCTAGAGTGTTGAAGAAGGGTAACATTCCTAAATGCCCAAGTAACCTATGAATTATAGATGTGACAACACACGATAAGAAGTACTAGACAAGACTCCGAGACATCCTAGTCCACTTTACAAACCAAGGCTATGATGCAAGCTTGTCACACCCCGACCTTGGGAAACGGGCCTGGCGCTCAACTGAGGTAACCCAGCTAAGCTGGCCAGCGTAGTATCTATTATCTACCCTTAAGCCATAAACGTTTTTAAGTAGAGAATATAATAAGATCATATTTTAGGAAGATAGAAATATACAACACTGACTTTCATTACTTGAAGAATCCATTATCCGCAACAAAACATTACAATTCAACAGTTTAAGGGAAGGCATAATGGCAAAAATAGTATCAAACATTCCTTGACCCACCATTAGTCTGTGGAGCCTCTAAACTACCACGAGTAAATTAAGGAAATGCATGTGATAAGGTCTCGACTATACCCAAATATAATGTACAAAAGATCAAGATACAACATAAGGGCCCCAAGTGTAAAAATGGGGCTCACTGAAGTCACCTGAAGAGGGGTGCACACCTATCGAGAATCTACGCTGCTTGCTGAGGTACCACCTGCATCCATTAGAGTATGCAGCATCCCTGACAAAAGGAACATTAGTATATATGGAATAGTACTAGTATGTAAAGTTAAATCCCTCACATAGATGGGATGCCAACATGAAAAAAGAAAGAATCGGGGTAAATGAACAAATAAGTAGGAATGAAAAAATAACATGTTGTGACATATGAAGAGAGTTTACATGAGTTAAACCTTTCAAATAAACATTATCATTTTCTTGTTGGGAGAACATTAGTTACCGATTTAAAAACTTAATACTACCATGTGTGCGGCGTGGCGTCCGATCGGCTAAGACGTCTCACCATAATGTCGTGTGGATCGACATAAATTTTCTAGCAATAGATTCATCCAATTAAGGGGCATAATCTCATCATAGTACGAAGGGACTCATTCCCAATCATCTTCCTACCCGGCACATGAAGTTTCGGGTAAATTCCCCTGTGACCTATACCTTTTCGGTTACATAACAAATCTCCCAAAAATATTTCTTTACAACATTTCATATGACATTTTGTTCGTTTACACTTTGGAAATACATCATATTCTTTATTCTTGGCTTAATGACCACATATATTATATTCTTTCTTTCATTTATGCATATAACACGGGTCTATTAAAGGCATGAAAATGTATTTAAAAGCATTGGAAGATCATAACTACAAATACAAGTGTCACGAAAGCTTGAATCCATTAAAGCATCATTTAGAAGGGGACATGACAATAGTAAATGTGACATGATTCAATTTCATATGCATTTGTATATTCAATAATTTGAAGCAATTTTGAGATTAAAGCGTTAGGATCTTGAGCAACATGATTTTACATAAAGGAGTTCAAGAAATCCGTGTTACAACCCATATTCACGTACGTTGGCTCATTCCATAAGTTAACCGACGTAAACATGAGAAGATATTATCTTTGAGATGATAAGAAGTTAATCGTATTGATCTTAAATGATACAAGAGTGTATAAGAGTGATTAACACGTATTAGAAGTTAAACGAATCAAGGATGTTGTAACTCGTATTTTTGGGTAAACCTAGGGGTGCTTGATATTATCAAGAGGTCGTGTTTTAAGGTATTTGAATCATATAATATCTGTATCATAGTCTTGAAGTCAAACGAGTTATGAAATAAAAGTCGACAAGAGTTAACGCAACTTAGGTTCATAGTTTTACTTAAACTTTAGGTCAAATGTTATCAAGCTTTTCTCCCAATATACTTGGAAATACAGGGTGATCTACCCACCAAATTGAATATCTATGAGTATAGTTTCCAACTCATTAAACCGCTTATTAATACGACATTGGAGTAGAGAGATATAGACATTTTTGTGGGACTGCACAAGCTGCTAGGTGACAAGTAGGTGGGTCACCTACTTGGTTAAATGATAGCCCAAAAAGAGGCAATTTCGGGTCATCCAAAGAGCCCATTACAAGGCTTATCTCCTGAAATATATACCTCATTATATTTCACAAATAACCAGACCTAAAACCCTGCAAACTTCCTCCCAAAAGTTATCCACAAATCCTAATTGATTTTCCCTCTCTTTCAAGTTCAAATTGGGGTTAAACCCTAGAGTTTGAAGAACCAAGACAAGGGCTGAGTTATCCAGAAAGTAAGGTGTGTTTACTGCTCTATTTCATCCATTTTTTGTGCTGTAAATTCATGGTAATTCGTTTTACACTTGTAAAAACTCACGGGACGGTAATCGGAAGCCGTGAGTTCGAGTTATTCACTTGTAGCAGACTGTTTTGCGGACTGTTTTGTGTTGCTGTTGGGCTGCGTGTTTTACTAATGTATTGTGGAGTTTTGGAGGAGTAAGGTTATGGAGAAACACCATATAGATGTAGGGTTGTGGGATGTTCGTTCGTCGTAACATTTCTGGGTCGTTTGACACGACTACGGTGGTTGTCTTATGTATGAAGTTATTAGGTTGTGTGTGGACTATTTTGGGAGGCTCAATTTGATTATTATTGATATTGTTTGGGCTGTTTGGTGATTGTTTTGACTTGTGTGAAGTCATATATATAGGGGAGGTGCTGTCCGTTTCATCGTAAAATAGGTTGTGGTCGATATACAATAGTTATGACGCTTAAACGATAATGATAATGTCGTTTCTCTTATTGTAGACCAAGGAGTCGTGACAATTGCATAGATTGAGATTGGGAAGTATATACAAGGTATGTGAGGCTATCCCTTTCCTTCGTTTGCACGACTCCGATTGTACATAATGCAATGAACGAACTTCCAAAGATACTCTACTCTTGGAAGCTAGCAGTACTTACATTGTTTCCCTTCTTATGGAACAATTGATGTTAAGGTTGCTTCTCTTATTCTTATGTTATCAATGTTGTTGGTACTTCCTGATACTTATAAGATTCTCGATGAAGAGTTAGCCCTAATGATATGTATGTAGAATATTGACCTTACGTCGCTCCGAAATGTTCAGAACATGATTCCAATTAGTCCTGCATGCATTACATATATGTATCTATTTTACTCTACCGAGTCGCACTATAGTCGGCCGGGTATGGCACCTATTTTGAAACCACTAATCAGTTGGGTTTACCGAGTCCTCTTTGAGGTCGAGTATGATATGATGATGATGATGCCCACAGAGGCGGATGTTTTTAAAGATTATATGTATATATGTATCATGCATTTCATGTTACTGTCTCTTAGAAGCACTGAGATTTTACAGGTTGTATCTCCTCTACCTCTCTTTACATTATTGTTCATATTTATATTGACCTTCCTTACATACTCAGTACATTATTCGTACTGACGTCCTTTAATTTGTGGACGCTGCATGTCGTGCTGCAGGTCCTGATAGACAGGTAGACACAGTTCCCCCACCACAGTAGGCTTTCCAGTTCAGCGGTTATAGGCGAGATCCCTTCTCCGGGCTTTCCGTGGTCTTGGTATGCCTTTTTGGTTATAGATATTATGGGTATGTCGGGGCCCTGTTCCGACTATGTTGCATTAATTATGCTCCTTTAGAGGCTCATAGACAGGTGTCGGCTTATGTATAGTTTGGTATGCCTTGTCGGATGATTTTTGTTGTATAGTCTTTCATGGAAGCGTGGTAGCTCCTAACTTATATGTAGTTTCTTGGCAGTCTTGTTATCCCATGTTATCCATGTTCATTCCATTATCTATCATTGTTTGGTGTTCATAATCCATATCTACCACTTATATTGATCTCGTCGGCCCTTAAAGATAATAAGAATATTAGATAAAATGTATGTTGGTGCTCGGCAAGTATGGCCCGGGTACTAGTCATGATCCTGCAGTTTGGGTCGTGACAAACTTGGTATCGGAGCATGTTTTTCCTAGGGGTTGTCTATGAGCCGTGTCTAGTAGAGTCGTGATTATGGATGTGTAGCGCGCCACATTTATAATCAGGAGACTACGTGACATCTAGGGTTGTTACCTTCTTCCTAAATCTAGATCGTGCGTAGAGTTGAGTCCTTAGTGTTGTATCTAATATTAACCTTGTTTTCTTTCAGCGATGCCTTCGACTAGGAAGCAATCGATTAGTAGATGACTTGATATAGCTACGGGAGAGGGTACCAGTCAGGTGCCTCAAGCTAGAGTAGGCCAAAGTAAGGCTTAGAGTAAGATGTCGTCTCATACCTCATCTACTCCGTCTCATCCAGAGTATATTAGGAGGAACCCAGCACCACCAGTTCCTCCGTCTGGCCTTACAGAGCAGGATATGCAGAGTGCGGTGTAGTTGTTGACTAGCTTGGTAGCTGCTCAGGCTTAGAGGCAGAATACCGGTGCTGTTGATAAACCGGATAGTATGAGAGTTCGTGATTTTATTAATCTAGACCCTCCAGTGTTTACTGGATCAGACCCCAAGGAGGACCCACAGACTTTTATTGACCAGGTTCATCGTACACCACGGGTTATGCATGCTACAGATACAGAGCCAGTAGAGTTGGCTTCATATCGGTTACGGGATTTAGCGATTTTCTGGTATGATAGTTGGGAGATATCCAGGGATCTGAATGCCCCTCCAGCTGTGTGGAATGAATTTTCTGAGGCCTTTCTTCGTCACTATTTTCCTGTTGAGATACGATGAGCTAGAGCTGATAAGTTCTTGAACCTTAGACAAGGTAATATGAGTGTGCGAGAGTATGGCATGCAGTTTGATTCTTTAGCAAGGTATGATCCTCATATGGTGGCCGAGATGAGTGATAGGGTGCATATGTTCGTGAACGGATTGGGACCACATATGATAAATGAGTGCACGACAGCCTCCTTGGTGGAGGGCATGGATATTTTCCGTATTCAGGCTTATGCTCAGACCCTAGAGGATCATAAGCGCTAGCAAAGGGAAAATAGGGAGCATGATAGGGGCCATCATAAGAGGGAGAGGTTTGTAGGGTATTCTCATGACTTTAGAGGTAGTGTTAGGCCCCAGTTTTTGAGGAGTTCGGCGCCACCTGTAGCTAGTGCTCCTCCACAGTTTCAGAGGCCTCAGTATGATCGATTTACCTATTCTGGTCCAGGTCAGAGTTCGCGGGCATCAGACTCGCAATATCATAGAGATACTAGTCAGATGAGACTCCCAACACCCCGTTGTGATCGGTGTGGCAAGGACCACTTTGGACTGTGTCGTCGAGGTCCTGATGTGTGCTACTCTTGCGGACAGCCTGGCCATATGAAGCAGAATTTTCCTAATAGAGAAGGTGGTGGTATGGCTCAGCCAACTGGATCTGTGTCTGGTTCTTCCTCATCAGTTCGACCTCCAGCACGGGGTTTTTTGCAGTCGATAGGTCGTGGTAGAGGTAGAGGTGCATTGCCGAGTTCAGGTGGTGCTCAAAATCGAACCTACGCTCTAGTAGGTCGACAGGATCTCGAGTCGTCTCAGGATGTTGTTACAGGTATATTGTCTGTGTTTTCTTATGATGTATATGCGTTGATTGATCCGGGATCTACATTATCATATATTACACCTTTTGTGGCTAATAAGTTTGGCGTTGAACCTGAATTGATAAGTAAACCACTTGCAGTATCTACTCCGATAGGAGATTCTGTGATTGCTAGAAGGGTATATGAAGGTTGCACAGTGATGATTTGTAGTCGTCAAACCACGGTGAATTAATTTGAATTATAAATGGTTGATTTTGACACGATAATGGGAATGGACTGGTTGGCCTCATGCTATGCAAATGTTGATTGTCGTACAAAGATGGTTAGGTTTCAATTTCCTAATGAACCTGTGATCGAATGGAAAGGGAACATTGCTACGCCGAAAGGTAGGTTTATTTGCTATCTTAAGGCAAGGAAGATGATCTCAAAAGGGTACATTTATCATCTCATTCGCGTTAGGGATGCGGAGACAAAGCCGCCTACTCTACAATCAATCCCCGTGGTCAATGAATTTCCAGATGCTTTCCTGGATGAACTTCCAGGCCTTCCACCTGAAAGGGAGATTGAGTTTAGCATTGATGTATTGCCTGAAACTCAACCCATATCTATTCCTCCATATAGGATGGCTCCGGCAGAGTTGCGTGAGTTGAAGGCGAAGTTGAAGGACTTGCTGGATAAGGGCTTCATTAGTCCTAGCACTTCACCTTGGGGTGCGTCAGTCCTATTCGTGCGGAAGAAAGACGGGTCGTTATGGATGTGTATCGACTATCAACAGTTGAATAAGCTTAATATAAAGAACAAGTATCCACTTCCAAGGATTGACGACCTGTTTGACCAACTCCAGGGTGCCAAGTATTTTTCCAAAATTGACTTACGTTCAGGGTATCATCAAGTGAGGGTTAAGGAGAAGGATATTCCAAAGACGACCTTCCGGACAAGATATGGGCACTTTGAGTTCTTCGTGATGTCGTTTGGGCTAACAAATTCCCCATCAACTTTTATGGATCTCATGAATACTGTATTCAGGCCCTATCTTGATGTGTTCATGATTGTATTCATTGATGACATTTTGGTGTATTCTCGTTCGGAGGTGGAACATGCGGGCCACTTGCGGATAGTATTACAGACGCTTCAGGATCGTAAGTTATATGCTAAGCTCTCCAAATGTGAATTTTGGCTGAACTCAGTAGCATTCCTTGGCTATGTGATATCTAACGAGGGTATTAGTGTCGACACTCAAAAGATCGATGCAGGAAAGAATTGGCCGAGACCTACAACACCATCAGAAGTACGCAGCTTCGTGGGGCTAGCAGGATATTATAGGCGATTTGTAGAAGGGTTTTCCTCTATATCATCACCATTGACTAGGTTAACACAGAAAGCTACTAAGTTCCAGTGGTCTGACGCTTGTGAATGAAGTTTTAAGGAGTTAAAGAATCGATTGACATCTGCGCCAGTGCTCACTCTCCCAGAAGGAACAGAAGGTTATGTGGTATATTGTGATGCCTCAGGTATAAGTTTGGGGTGCGTATTGATGCAACATGAGAATGTGATTGCTTATGCATCAAGACAATTGAAGAAGCATGAAAAGAATTACCCGACCCATGATTTGGAATTGGCTGCAGTAATATATGCTTTGAAGATATGGCGGCACTACTTATATGGCGTCCATGTTGACATCTACACAGATCACAAGAGTTTACAATACATCTTCAAGCAGAAGGAGTTGAATTTGAGGCAGCGTAGGTGGCTTGAATTACTGAAAGATTACGATGTCGAAATATTGTACCATCCCGGTAAAGCCAATGTTGTGGCAGACGCTCTCAGTCGTAAGTCAATGGGAAGCTTAGTACACATTGAGGCAAGTAGACAGGGGTTGACTAATGAGCTTCATCAGCTAGCGAATATGAGAATTAGATTGTTAGACTCTGATGAAGGAGGGGTTACTGTACAGAATACATCAGAATCATCTTTGGTAGACGAGGTAAAAGCACGGCAATATGAAGATCCTACCTTAGTACGATTGAGAGAGACCATTCAACAGTGTAAAATTACGACTTTTGAGATCAGAGCAGATGGGGCACTGAGATACCAGGGCCGGTTATGTGTGCCTGATGTGGCAGGGTTGAGAGAGAAGATTATGATTGAGATTCATCAATCCCGATATTCCATCCATCCCGGCTCGACAAAGATGTATCATGATGTTAAGGAGCAGTATTGGTGGGATAACATGAAGAAGTCTATTGCAGAATTTGTAGCCCAGTGTCCTAATTGTCAACAAGTAAAAATCGAACATCAGAAACCTAGTGGATTGCTTCAGAATATAGAGATTCCGCCCTGGAAATGGGAGGTGATTAATATGGACTTCATTATTGGATTGCCTCGCTCTTATCATAGGTTTGACTCCATATGGGTGATAGTTGATCGACTTACAAAATGTGTCCATTTTTTGCCAGTTAAGAAAACTTACACAGCTGAAGATTATGCAAAGTTGTATATCAAGGAGATTGTTAGGCTTCATAGTGTACCGATATCTATTATATGAGACTGAGGAGTGCAATTTTCGGCTAACTTTTGGAGGTCTTTTAAGAAGGGTTTAGGCACACAAGTGAATCTCAGCACTGCATTCCATCCACAAACTGACAGACAAGCTGAACGTACCATTCAAACACTTGAAGACATGCTACGAGCATGTGTTCTGGATTTCAAAGGCAATTGGGATGAACATCTTCCACTTATAGAATTTGCCTACAATAATAGCTATCATTCTAGTATAGAAATGGCCCCATACGAGGCATTATATGGGAGGAGATGTGGATAACCACTTGGATGGTTTGAAGTCGGTGAAACAGAACTATATGGGCCAGATTTGATTCACCAAGCCATTGAGAAGGTGAAACTGATACAAGAGCGGCTAAGGACGGCACAAAGCAGGTAAAAGTCTTATTCTGATGTCCGACGTCGTGATTTGGAGTTCGAGGTTGGTGATTGGGTTTTCTTGAGGATCTCACCGATGAAAGGTGTTATGCATTTTGGGAAGAAGGGTAAGCTGAGTCCACGATATATCGGTCCGTACAAAATTCTCCGACGAATTGGACAGGTTGCTTATGAGTTAGAATTGCCATCCGAATTGGAATTTGTCCACCCGGTATTCCATGTATCTATGTTAAGGAAATGAATTAGATACCCTTCTCGAGTCGTCCCTATCAAAGATGTACAAGTTACAGTGGATCTATCATATGAAGAAGTGCCAGTAGCTAAATTAGATCGACAAGTTCGCGAGCTAAGAACAAAGGATGTAGCTTCCGTCAAAGTATTGTGGAGGAACAAGAACATGGAAGAGATTACTTGGGAAGCAGAAGAGCAGATGAAGTCTAAATACCCTTACTTGTTCCAGATTCAAGATAACAAGGATGCCGAGGGGACGGATGACACATTAGAAGGTGAAATAGCTCTATGAGGTAACCAATAGCTTGAGAGTACTCTTCCTTAATACACAATGGTGATATGAAGATAGTGTACATATCCATAATGCTTTGCGTAGCCTTGAAAGGCAATATGTTGGGCTTAACTGCTTGTAGGTTTGTCTAGTATCCATTTTATAGGGGAAAACTGGGCCGGAAATTTCCGTTGGAATCCACGATGAGTTAGGCTCCCCCTAAACACTTACATTCGAGAACGAATGCTCCTAAGGGGGGGGGGGGAAGGGTGTTACAACCCATATTCACGTATGTTGGCTCATGTCATAAGTTAATCGACGTAAACATGAGAAGAGGTTATCTTTGAGATGATAATAAGTTAATTGTATTGATCTTAAATGATACAAGAGTGTATAAGAGTGATTAACACGTATTAGAAGTTAAACGAATCAAGGATGTTGTAACTCGTATTTTTGGGTAAACCTAGGGGTGCTTGATATTCTCAAGAGGTCGTGTTTTAAGGTATTTGAATCATATAATATCCGTATCATAGTCTTGAAGTCAAACGAGTTATGAAACAAAAGTCGACAAGAGTTGTCGCAACTTAGGTTCATAGTTTTACTTAAACTTTAGGTCAAATATTATTAACATTTGCTCCCCATATACTTGGAACTACAGGGTTATCTACCCACCAAATGGAATATCTATGAGTCTAAATTCCAACGCATTAAACCTCTTATAAATACGACATTGGAGTAGAGAGATATAGACATTTTTGCGAGACTGCATAAGCTGCTAGGTGACAAGTAGGTGGGTCACCTACTTGGTTAAATGATAGCCCAAAAAGAGGCAATTTCGGGTCATCGAAAGAGTCCATTAAAAGGATTATCTCCTGCAATATATACATCATTATATTTCACAAATAACCAGACCTAAACCCCTGCAAACTTCCTCCCAAAAGTTATCCACAAACCCTAATTGATTTTCCCTCTCTTTCAAGTTCAAATTGGGGGTAAACCCTAGAGTTTGAAGAACCAAGATAAGGGCTGAGTTATCCAGAAAGTAAGGTAAGTTTACTTCTCTCTTTCATCAATTTTTTTTTCTGTAANTAGGGTTGTGGGCTGGTCGTTCATCGTAACATTTCTGGGTCGTTTGACACGACTACGGTGGTCGTCTTATGTATGAAGTTATTAGGTTGTGTGTGGACTGTTTTGGGAGGCTCAATTTGATTATTATTGATGTTGTTTGGGATTTTTGGTGATTTTTTTGACTTGTGTAAAGTCATATATATAGGGGAGATGTTGTCCGTTTCATCGTAAAATAGGTTGTGGTCGATACACAATAGTTATGACGCTTAAATGATAATGATAGTGTCGTTTCTCTTATTGTAGACTAAGGAGTCGTGAAAATTGCATAGCTTGAGATTGGGGCAGTATATACAAGGTATGTGAGGCTATACCTTTCCTTATTTCGCATGACTCCTATTGTACATAATGCAATGAACAAGCTTCCAAAGATACTTTACTCTTAGAAGCTAGCAGTAATTACATTGTTTCCCTTCTTATGGAACAATTGATCTTAAGGTTGCTTCTCTTATTCTTATGTTATCAATGTTGTTGGTACTTCCTGATTCATATAATATTCTCGATGAAGAGTTAGCCCTAATGATGTGTACGGAGAATATCGACCTTACGTCGCTCCGAAATGTTCAGAACATGATTCCAATGAGTCCTGCATGCATTATATATATATATGTATCTATTTTACTCTATCGAGCCGCGCTATATTCGGCCGGGTATGGCACTTATTGTTCAACCACTAATCAGTTGGGTTTACCGAGTCCTCTTTGAGGCCGGGTATGATATGATGATGATGCCCACAGAGGTGGATGTTGATACGATAATGATGATGCCCACAGAGGCAGATGTTGATACGATAATGATGATGCCCACAGAGGCGGATGTTGATACGATAATGATGATGCCCACAGAGGTGGATGTTTTTAAAAGATTATGTGTATATATGTATCATGAATTTCATGTTACTATCTCTTAGAAGCACTGATATGTTACAGGTTGTATCTCCTCTACCTCTCTTTACATTATTGTTCATATTTATATTGACCTTCCTTACATACTCAGTACATTATTCGTACCGACGTCCTTTTTATTTGTGGACGTTGCATGTCGTGCTGCAGGTCCTGATAGACAGGTAGACGCAATTCCCCCACCACAGTAGGCTTTCCAGTTCAGCGGTTATAGGCGAGATCCCTTCTTCGGACTTGCCGTGGTCTTGGTATGCATTTTTGGTTATAAATATTATGGGTATGTCGGGGCCCTGTTCCGATTATGTTGCATTACTTATGCTCCTTTAGAGGATCATAGACAGGTGTCGGCTTATGTATAGTTTGGTATGCCTTGTCGTATGATTTTTTGTTGTATAGTCTTTCATGGAAGCGTGGTAGCTCCTAACTTATATGTAGTTTCTTGGCAGTCTTGCTATACCATGTTATCCCTGTTCATTCCATTATCTATCATTGTTTGGTGTTCATAATCCATATCTACCATTTATATTGATCTCGTTGGCCCTTAAAGATAATAAGAAGATTAGATAAAATGTACGTTGGTGCTCGGCAAGTATGGCTCGGGTACTAGTCATGATCCTCCAGTTTGGGTCGTGACAATCTGATTCTATGAAAGAGCTTAGTGAAACATAACTTAATTGAGTTTCCTTAGGGATCCTACTACATCGCACTACTCGTTGTACTTGAATATACATCACGACATTCAATTGAACCAACATTATGTGATAATTTTTGTGTTTTAAAGTCGTTTAGGCATTTTATCAACTATTTAGAGTGCATAGCCCTATGCTAGCTTTAGTGGTGGGATTTCTTCATCTCTCGTCCTCTTTCCATGACAACATTAACACCCATAATCCTCCTTGGATAGTGGGTGACCTTAAAAATGCATTCATGTTCACCTGACTATGCCCAAAAAACAACTACATCACATAACCTTATCTCCCTACTTTTAAGAACAAGCGTATTCAATGTCGGAAGCTTATGGCTTCCAATCACCATCCCGTAAGCTTCTAAACCAAATTTTCATCTACTATTCTATTATTGAGAGTTACATTTGAGCCTGGGATAAACTTAGGTTGATAGTAGAAGACCTTGTAAATTACTCTTTTGAATTCCAAGAATCGAGCTAACAAAACAAATCTTGAAGTGTAGAAGTGTTGAAGCTCCTCCTTGCCTCTCTAGGATAGTTCGCACCCTCAAAATAGTTAAACTTCCCTTTCTAAAACACCCTCTAAGCCATTCTTAGAAATAGTGTCGGGTAGGAAGTTTCCCTAAAAATTCCTATCCGAAAAAAATTTGCGGACACGAAAAAGACTACATATCAGTCATGCGATCCGCAAAAAAGACCGCTAACTGGTCCTCCAAATTTTGAAATGTACTAGTCAAATATGCGACGATTTTGCGGACCGCATTTATATTCTATGGTCCACATAATGGACCGCAAAAATTCCCCAAGTGGTCTAACCACTTTCACGGTGAATCTGCAACCTGCGAAACTGATATGAGGCCCGCATAATCCACAAACGAAATTGACCCCATAACTAGTAGCCTTCTGACCCAATGTAGGACGATTCTACAGTCCACAAAACTGATTTACAGTCTGCATAATTAACCATAGAGTCATTCTCTTGAGATAGTTCTTTTGTCCACTTCACAACGTATTGTGCGATCCACAAAGCCAATCTTCGGCTCGTGAAACCTACCTTAGCTTGTTCTAGGAACTTTAAAGCCTTCAACTTTTGGCAAACACTTACGAGGTCTTTCAATACCACCATGTCGTGATGGCACCTGAACTAACCCCTATGGAACTATCCAACAAAAGTATAATCTACAACATAAGTTATTATATGATAAGATACGGAATCAAATTTAATACAAATTACCCCAAGAACTAGTATCACAAGTCATAAGCAACTAAAAATAGGAATGTAAAGTTTATCTGATGAAAAATACATCATCTATTTGAATATACATAAATAGAGATACAAGATCCTAGGCTACCATGAACAAGTGGTAGCTAATGATCAAAACAGTGGAATGTCTTTAATGCTTGTTATAATAACCCAACACATTTTTTAGAGTTCTAGCATTTTATTTTGTGATTTGAGACTTCTTGTAGGTTCATTTGGTGATTCATGACTTGCGATTATGGATGATTTTATTCCAAGAGGTACGGAATAATTCAGAAAATTAGTTCCTAACTAGAGGACTTAAGTTAAAAAAGTTGACCAAAGTCAACATTTTAGGTAAACGATCTCGAATTGGTGATTTGAAGGTCCCGATAGGTTTGTATAGTAATTTTGTACTTGTATGTATATTCGGTTTGAGTCTCAAGTGGTCCGGGACGGATTCGACAGTTTTGGTTGCCAGTTGGTAATTTGAAGAACTTATAGTTTACAAGGTTGACTTGGGATTGAATTTTATGATATTTCACTTCGTTTCAAATTTTAAGGCTTTGGATAAGTCCATATATGTTGTTTGGACTTAATGAAATGGTTTAGAGGTGAACCAAAAGGTTTGGGAGTGATTCAGATCTATCTTATAAAATTGAAACTTGAAGAACTTAAGAAAGTTTATATTTTTTTATCTCGATTCCTGTGTGATGTTTCTGGATGTGTTTTGAGCCTTTAGACAAGTTTGAATAGGATATACGGACTAGTTAAGTTGTTTGGATACGATCCTGAGAGGCTCATGTGAGTTTTACCGTGTTTGGAGCTTATTAGGAGAATGCTGAAATTTATGACAACATCAGTAAAGTATGGTGTCACATTTTAAAGTATGGTTTAACGACCCGATCGGTTGTTTTGTGTATTTGAATCCTATTTCCCTTTTGATTTTTCTCGTGTGGTTGTTGTTTTCTTACTTACAGGGATGGTTGGTTAGGTCCTGGGAAGGTTTCAGAGTGTATTGGAATAATTAGTTCCATTTTTAAAACCTTAAGTTGTAAGAGTTGACTATTGTTTGAATTTTGTTTAAACGACTTCAGATTCGTGTTTTGACGATTCCAATAGGTTTTTATGGTAATTGTTTACTTAGGCTTATGTCCGGATTTGGATTTGGAGGATTTGTTTACCTTGAAAATGGTATTAATAATTATATTTGATTTTGTAGTTCTAAAATATGTGATTTATCTTAATACTAGTTATTAGATAGGAAGTGCTAAGTGTGAGTTAGAAAAGTAAGATATGCAAACCAATGTTGTCACAGAGCTGGGCCTCGAGCTGGTTGGAACAGGGGGCCTCGGGGTATAGCTAGGGAAGTTAATATTGAGCGATCGATGAAGAAACAATGATATTGGGGGCCTCGAGGATAGCCTTTTACGGCTAATGATAGGCAATAAATGAAGAACAATTAATGAAGATAATATATAAAGAGCAATGAATCTATAGAGCAATTGTTGAGCACGTTTTTGCAAGAAAAGCAGAGAATGTTCTATTGTATTGAATATTCATGTGTGCTACAAAATAGAAGGGGTCCCCTTTATATAGGAGGAGGAATCCCAACATAGTACATGTCTAATTATGACAACGAAATGCTATTGGTACAGCTGTATAATGGCTCAGTACGGACTTGTACTATTCTTGCAGACCTGGTCAGCTTTAACCACGTGTCCTTGGAAATTTCCCGCCTTTCCATGACGATCATCGATTTGTACCACTCCGAGGTTGACCACAGTGTACCTCCGATATGCTCCCTCGAGGGATGTACCTCGGGGTCAAACTTCAAATTTCGTTACGAGCTTCTCGAGGCTGAGCGTGGAGTGCCACAATGGTCTCAAAATTGGACTCCCGGATTTTGTCCGTATATAGATAGTCCCCGCGTTTCTTATCATTTCTTGTGCCACGCCCCAAAATCGAGGGACGAGGCCGGCGCCTAACTAGATGAACCCGGTCAAGCGGACCTGGATTGCCTTTCCTACCCAACGAGATGGCATGAATTACACACGGCCTCGGGAGGAAGTGGGGGCTCACCAGTACTGCTGAAAGATGAGGAGGAGGCACCACTAACGGCGAGCTGAGCTACCTGCTATGGACCCACCTACATCCATATAAAAGATGTAGCGCCCCCGGAAAAAGGGACGTTAGTACCATTGAATAGTACTAGTATGTATAAACAAACTTTACTCTATGTAAAATCAAACAATACACATATATGAGGAAGTTAAAGAAACCCAAACAAATATTGCACAGAGATATAGAGAATCACAAATCAGGTTTCCACAGTTTCTTATTTCAATTGCTTCCCCCTGTTGCGGCGCGCAACCCGATCCTACCTCACAATCACATCACACCCTTATTACTTCTCTTGCACGTGCAACCCGATCTCACCTTACATTTCTGTTGCGGCGTGCAACCCGATCCAACCTTACAATCACATCACACCCTTATTACTTTTGTTGCGGCGTGCAACCCGATCCCACCTTACAATCACATCACACCCTTATTACTTTTGTTGCGGCGTGCAACCCGATCCTACCTTTCAATCACATCACACCCTTATTACTTCTATTGCAGCGTGCAACCTGATCCCACCTTACCATCACATTTCATAGCAAACAATAACAGCCCACAATTTAATCACAGGACTTCATATCATCAAGAGTACAACTTCATAACACCCAAACAATCATGTTTTCACAATAGTCTTTATCATCCATTAATTCGACCACAAAGATGCTCATCAACAAGAATATAAATTCATTACAACCAACAATCCATATGAAGTTAATCCACAATAAACCTTGCCACCAATGAGTCATATACGATATTTCCATGGTCATTTAGTTCAATTAGATCAATTCACCACTCCCTTTCATCACTTGTTACACATCCCTTATCACTTAGATACATTTACACATTTGAGTTTGTTACCATTCTTTCATACAATCATACTCAAGCATTTAACGAACCTTGCACATGATAGAGTAAGAGTAATCACATAGAAATCACCTTTCACAATTTCAATTATCACGATAGTCGACTAAGAAAATCAGAGAATGAAATCTCATGCCTCAACACAACCGGACGATCAATTCACATATACTCAGCAAGAAGCTCATACCGAATGTTTGGACACCAACAAGGTGACTCTATGAAGATTAAAGTTAGCCATACATACCTCGAGTCGTCCCTTTTTAATTCCTAACAAAATTCACCAGACCGTCTAGCACCGTCAATCTTTTCCACAATGTGACATATTTCACTTAGAATTAGGAATCTTGTACTCAATTGAGCATTTTATCAAACACTATGTGACCCCTTAGGCTACTAACCCCCTTATTGAGAATAATTATCCAAACTTATTTTTCCCTTTACTAGATTACGAAGTTTAACTCACGTACATGCAAAATTTTACTTATTTTCAAGAACCAACCTATGTGTGTTTTCTTCTTACCCAAAATCTGAGAAATTGGCGAAATAGGGTGAAGACTTACCTCTTTGCATGAAGAAGATGACAATAACTCGATAATTTCCGGGCTTGAGTGATTTTGGAAAATCAAATTGGATGATGTTGAAACCTTCTCTCTCAAGAACTCTCTTTTTCTCTCTCTATTTTTGTTCAAAAAATCGTTAAAAATGAAGGGAAGGGGTGTTTTATAAAATAGGGGGTCGGGTTTTAAATTTAGAAAATAGGAGCCCCGACATAGAGATGCGATCAGCAATGCGATCGCATTCCTGCTATGCGGTCCGCATTCCTGTCGCATAGTTGGCCTTCAAATGGGCCAAAATGGGAACCACACTGCCCAGGTATGCGACCACTATACGGTCCACATACCTGTTATGCGATCGCATAGTGCGTCGTATAACCTCCCTCGCAAAAACCATGGGGCAAGAATGCGAAAACTATGCAGTCTGCATACCCAAAATGCGATCGCATTCTGGGCCGCATAGTTGTCCTCAATTTGGACAGTAGCCTGTCCAGTTATGCGACCACTATGCAGTCCGTATACCTGTTATGCAGTCCGTATACCTGTTTTGGGATACTTTTTACTCAAAATAGGACCGTTTTAAGAATTTCTACAGTTATAACAGCACAGGGACCTATTCGGGCATTATTTTAGACATAGAAATTTTACGGGTCTTTACATCCTCCCCCACTTAAAATCATTCGTCCTCGAATGAGGATCGGGAAGTCATTTGGTTTTGAAAACACAATATGCCAACCCCCAAATTTTTACTAACTCCGATATTTTCTGAAAATTTCGCCAGAGTTTCCTCTGTAATTAGGCCTATCTACCTGTCAGAGAGCCCCCGAAACACATGTTCTTAAACAATTCCACACATAACTAGTTATTTCATGGCCTTGCACATAATTTGGTCACCTCGGCAAGTCCCATATAATTCAATTACTTCAACATGCCATATACACTTCAATTAATCCTTACCAATCTACACTTCAATTAATAATTACCAATCTACACTTCAATTAATCATTTAACCATCACATGAGTTTCACATAATTTCATTTACTCCAAGGGGTTGCACATTACTCAAATAGTCATAACATACACAATTATGGCACAACTTGAGAAGTTACAATAGTAGAGGAATTAGGGGAAAATGGGGTGCTTTTGCACAAAACTGAACATAACATATAATTGCTTAGAGATGACAATTTGCACGATCACTACTAGACTTATTCAAACAAATGGGGATATTTTTCTCTCATTTCATTTTCCGCTTCCCACGTGGCTTCCTCAACTTGCGGACTTTGCCACAACACTTTAACTGAAGCAACTTGTTTGCTCCTCAATCTACGGACTTGCCTATCAAGAATAAAAACAACCTCTTCATACGATAATTCTTCATTAACCTCAATAGTCTCAACTGGCACGATGGCTGATGGATCTCCAAGCACTTTCTTCAACATAGACACATGGAACACCGGGTGACATTTCAGGGGGGCAATTCCAGCCGATAGGCCATCTGTCATATCTTTTGAGCGATCCGATACGGCCCGACATTCCTAGGGCTTAATTTTCCTTTCTTCCCAAACCGCATTACTCCCTTCATGGGAGACACATTCAAGAATACCCAATCATCTACTTGAAACTCCAAATCTCTTCGACGAATGTCCGCATAGGATTTTTGACAACTCTGAGCAGTCTTCATCCTTTCCTGAATGACTTTAACTTTTTCCATAGCTTGGTGCACAAGATCTGGTCCTAACAATTCTGCCTCACCAACCCCAAACCACCCGATCAGAGATCTACATCTCCTTTCGTACAATGCCTCAAATGGGGCCATCTAAATACTACCATGAAAATTGTTATTGTAAGAAAACTCTATAAGCGGCAAGTGATCATCCCAGCTACCCTTGAAATCTAAAACGCAAGCCCGCAACATATTTTCAAGCGTCTGAATAGTCCGCTCCGCTTGACCGTCCGTCTGTGGGTGGAAAGCTGTGCTAAGATTTGCGTGAGTACCCAAACCTTGCTGAAATTTCTTCCAAAAGTTAGTTGTAAACTAGGCCCCTTGATCCGAGATAATAGATACCGGAGTGCCATGGAGCCTCACTATTTCTTTGATATACAACTGAGCATACTGTTCTGCAGTATCGGTGGACTTGACTGGCAAGAAGTGAGCTGATTTCGTGAGTCAATCCACTATCACCCAAATCGAGTCGAACCTACGTGGAGTGCGAGGTAACCCCACCACGAAGTCCATATTTATCATCTCCCATTTCCACATTGGTATTTCCATAAGCTGCGTCAACCCACCGGGCCTCTAATGCTTAGCCTTCACTTGCTGACAATTTGAACACTTAGCCACAAAGTTCGCCACACCCCTTTTCATACCATTCCACCAATAAATTTCCTTGAGATCGTGATACATTTTCGTAGAACCTGGGTGTACGGAATACCTGGAATTATGAGCCTCTGCCATCACCCTTTCCCCAAGATCATCCACATCTAGAACACATAACCTCTCTTGACACCGCAGGACACCGTCATCATTGCCGAGTGAAAATGTTGAAGTCTTGTGATTCAAAATTACTTCCCTCAATTGTGCCAAAGCCGAATCCCTGAATTGCTTTCCCTTGAATTCTGCTACAAGCGAAGACTCCGCTCCATTACGCACCACGACATTCCCCTCATCTGAGGCCGAAAGACAGACCCCCAGACTAGCCAACTGATAAACTTCCCGAGCCAAAAGCCTCTGACCTCTTCCAAATGTGCCAAGCTACCCATGGATTTCCGGCTAAGTGCGTCGACTACCACATTCGCCTTCCCTGGATGGTATAAAATATTCATATCATAGTCTTTAAGCAATTCTAACCACCTCTGTTGCCTTAAGTTCAACTCCTTCTGCTTGAATAAATACTGAAGACTCATGTGGTCTGTGAACACGTCCACATGGACCCCATAAAGATAATGCCGCCAGATTTTTAACGCAAACACAACCGCCATGAGCTCCAAATCATGCGTCGGATAATTCTTCTCGTGATTCTTGAGTTGTATTGAAGCATACGCTATTACCTTCCCGCACTGCATCAACACATACCCCAAACCAACCCTTGAAGCATCACAATAAACCACAAATCCCTCTGAACCTTCTGGCAAGGTCAACACTGGTGCTGAAGTCAATCTCGACTTTAATTCCTGAAAACTCTTTTCACATGCATCGGACCACTGAAACAAAATTGCTTTCTGCGTCAGCTTAGTCAATAGGGAGGTGAGAGTAGAGAATCCCTCCACGAACCTCCGATAATACCCAGCTATACCCAAGAAACTGCGAATCTCTATCAGGGTCGTTGGCCTAAGCCAATCCTTCACCGCTGCAATCTTTTGGGGATCAACCTGAATCCCCTCCCTGGAAACAACATGGCCCAAAAAGGTGACTGGTTCTAGCCAAAACTCACATTTTGAAATCTTTGCATACAATTGGTGCTAATGAAGAGTCTGCAGAACTGCCCTGAGGTGATTAGCATGATCCTCCTGACTCTGCGAATAAATAAGAATATCGTCAATGAATACAATCACAAAGGAGTCGAGAAACGGTTTGAAAACCCGATTCATAAGATCCATAAAAGCTGTTGGGGCGTTGGTTAGCCCAAAAGACATTACCAGAAATTCAAAGTGCCCATATCGAGTCCTGAAGAAGTCTTAGGAATATCCTGCTCCCTGATCTTTAACTGGTGATACCCGGACCGCAAATCAATCTTTGAGAAGAACTTAGCACCTTGCAGCTGGTCGAACAAATTATCTATCCGAGGTAATGGGTATTTATTCTTGATGGTGACCTTGTTGAGCTGCCGATAATCAATACACATCCGAAGCGATCCATCCTTCTTTTTGACAAAAAGAACCGGTGCGCCCCAAGGCGATACACTAGGCCGAATGAAACCCTTTCTAATAGACCTTTCAATTGTTCCTTCAACTCCCTTAATTCTGATGGCGCCATCTTGTAAGGTGGAATAGATATTGGTTGCGTATCTGGCAATACATCAATCCCGAAATCGATCTCTCTATCTGGAGGAATCCCAGGAAGCTCGTCCGGAAATACTTCAAGAAATTCATTCACAACAGGCACAAATTCGGGAGCAGGCACCTCTAAAGTAGTGTATGTAACCCGGACCAAATGGTAGATGCACCCTTTTCTGATCATCTTTGAGGCTTTAAGGTAGGAAATTAATCTACCTCTTGGCACAACATTATTCCCCTCCCACTTGATAATTGATTCATTAGGAAACTTGAGCCTCATAATTCTGGTTCGGCAGTAGAGTTTAGCAAAGCACGAATAGAGCCAATCCATCCCTATAATTACATCAAAATCTAACATTTCTAACTCAATAAGATCGGCTGTGGTATCCCAACCACGCATCGTGATAGAAAAATTTCTATAGACTCGCACGGTCATAATAGAATCACCCGGAGTCGACACAGAGAACGGCTCATGAAGCTTTTCAAGTTCTATCCCAAAACTTGAAGCAATAAATGGAGTAACATATGACAAAGAAGACCCCGGGATCAATAAGAGCATAAACATCATGTGACTGAACAGTCAATATACCTGTGACAACATCTGGACAAACCTCGGCGCTCTGGCGACCACTCAAAGCATAAAACCAGCTGGGTCCCCCTTGACCCCGTGCTCTACCCCTAGCTGCTCCGTACCCTACTGGTGCCGGAGGGCGTGCTGAGGACGTAGCGGCTGATGAACTGGAGGGCTGAGCAGCACCCCTACCTGTGCCCTGACTGGGCGCACGACAATCTCGTTGAACATGGACCCTCACTCCGCATCTATAGCATACCGGAATATCCAAGTAACAAGGCTCAGTATGAAATCTCACACACTTAGGGCATGGGACCCTCCGCTGCTGCTAGACCCTCCCACCTGAACGACCCGACTGATGGAACCTCCTGCTATCTGAACCGGGTCCAAAACAATCTCCCTGCTGATAACTGTGCCCTGATGGCGGCGCACTGGCTGAGGACTTAGCATATGACTGAGATGGACCCGATGATCTTCTCCCAAGGGCTGATCTCACACCTCCAACTAAGCTCCTAGGGTTTCCCGCTGACCGGGACCTACTACTGCTCTCTCTCTCTCCATCCTTATCTTCAATTTCTGAGCCTCTATAGCGTGGGAGAATCCCACTATTTTCCCATAATTCATATCTGAATGCAAGGTAGTTGTAGCAGTTTCATTAATAACTAAGGGACCAAGGCCCTGAACAAACCGACGAACTCTAGCCTCCATAGTAGACACCATGTGAACAACATATTTGGACAAGCGCACAAACTCCATATGATACTCCCACACACTCATGTTGCCCTGCTTGAGGGACTCAAACTCTGTAGCACGGGTTGCCATAATCTCGGCAGGCAAGAAATGATCCATATAGGCATCCACAAACTCCTCCCACCTCGCCGGAGGGCTCCCCTCTCCACGAGAACTCTCCCACATTTCAAACCAAGAATATGCTGCTACTTTCATACGATAGGAAGCCAACTCAACCCCCTCTGTCTTAGTAGCCCTCATAACTCGGAGGGTCTTCTACATCTCATCAATAAACTCCTGAGGATCGGCCTCTAGGTCGGTGCCTGTGAACTCTGGAGGGGCTAACCGCAGAAACTGGTTGACCCTGGAACCTGAAGAATCCCCTTGCTCGCTAGAGGATGCAGGGGCAGCATGTGATCTTTCGGCCTGGGAGGCCACTAACTGGGTCAGCATCTGAATAGCTCCCCTGAGATCCCTATCAGAAATACCGGGACCGGAAGATGGGACTGAAGAAGGATCATGAACATCAGGGGGAGGGACAGTAGCACCCTCCGCTAGAGCAGGAATAGGAATATCCTGGCTTGGGATGGAAGAGTCAGGCAGATTCAGGGTCGGGGAATCAATCTCACCCACACCATCAGATAACGAATTCACGACCACTCCTGGGGTGGCGTTGGCCTCTAGGCTAAGTCGAGCTCTTTTCTTGGGTGCCATTTACTGAAAATTAGAACAATGCACGAGTTAGAGATAGACAACCTCACCTTCCACCACATCGCACGATATAGAATAGCAATAAAAGGGTACTTTCCTAAATTTCCATGCAGCCTCCTAATTATAGATGTGGTCGACAACACACCGATAAGAAGGGTTCTACTAGACACGGCTCCGAGACATCCTAGGACACTTTTAAAACCTTAAGCTCTGATACCAAGTTTGTCACGCCCCAAAATCGAGGGACGAGACCGGTGCCTAACCAGGTGAACCCGGTCAAGCGGACCTGGATTGCCTTTCCTACCCAACGCGTTCCCCCGTATATACAATGCACCATATTCCATATGAAATAGCAAATTAGGATTTAAGCGTGGATTTACAAGCTTAACTTCTTTTCTCTTTTAACATTTCAACAGTTGATTCCCAAAAACATACACAATACATACATAACTTTCCAATACAGACCACGATTCCGAATACGTACAGTTACTACCCAAAATACATATATACACCCACATCATGTCTACGGAGCCTCTACGAATACTAGGAGTTTATACAATACTTGCCGGTAACAAGGCCCCGACTATACCTTACAATACATAACAGACTCAAAAGAGATGGCATGAATTACACACGGCCCCGGGAGGAAGTGGGGGCTCACCAGTACTGCTGAAAGATGAGGAGGAGGCACCACTAACGGCAAGCTGAGCTACCTGCTATGGACCCACCTACATCCATATAAAAGATGTAGCGCCCTCGGAAAAAGGGACGTTAGTACCATTGAATAGTACTAGTATGTATAAACAAACTTTACTCTATGTAAAATCAAACAATGCACATATATGAGGCAGTTAAATAAACCCAAATAAATATTGCACAGAGATACAGAGAATCACGAATAAGGTTTCCATAGTTTCTTATTTCAATTGCTTCCCCCTGTTGCGGCGTGCAACCCGATCCCACATCACTATCACATCACACCCTTATTACTTCTATTGCGGTGTGCAACCCAAACCCACCTTACATTTCTATTGCGTCGTGCAACCCGATTCCACCTTACATTTCTGTTGCGGCGTGCAACCGATCCCACCTTACAATCACATCACACCCTTATTACTTCTGTAGCAGCGTGCAACCCGATCCCACCTTACAATCATATCACACCCCTATTACTTTTGTTGCGACGTGCAACCTGATCCCACCTTACCATCATATTTTGTAGCAAACAATAACAACCCACAATTTAGTCACAGGGCTTCATATCATCAAGCGTACAACTTCATAACACCCAAACAATCATGTGTTCACAATAGTCTTTATCATCCATTAATTCGACCACAAAGATGCTCATCAACAAGAATATAAATTCATTACAACCAACAATCCATATGAAGTTAAGCCACAGTAAACCTTGCCAACAATGAGTCATATACGATATTTCCATGGTCATTTAGTTCAATTAGATCAATTCACAACTCCCTTTCATCACTTGTTACACAGCCCTTATCACTTAGGAATCTTGTACTCAATTGAGCATTTTATCAAACACTATGTGACCCTTTAGACTACTAACCCCCTTCTTGAGAATAATTACCCAAACTTGTTTTTCCCTTTACTAGATTACGGAGTTTAACTCACATGCATACAAGATTTTACTTTTTATTTTCAAGAACTAACCTATGTGTGTTTTCTTCTTACCCAAAATCTGAGAAATTGGGGAAATAGGGTGAAGACTTACCTCTTTGTGTGAATAGATGACAATAACTTGATAATTTCCGGGCTTGAGTAATTTTGGAAAATCAAATTGGATGATGTTGAAACCTTCTCTCTCAAGAACTCTCTTTTTCTCTCTCTATTTTTGGTCAAAAAATCATTAAAAATGAAGGGAAGGGGTGTTTTATAAAACAGGGGTCGGGTTTTAAATTTAGAAAATAGGAGCACCGACACAAAGATGTCGTGAGGAATACGATCGCGTTCCTGCTGTGCGGTCCGCATTCCTGCCGCATAGTTGGACTTCAAATGGGCCAAAATGGGAACCACACTGCCCAGGTATGTGACCACTATGCGGTCCGCATACCTGTTATGCGATCGCATAGTGCATCGCATAACCTCCCTCGCAAAAACCATGGGGCAAGAATGCGACAATTATGCGGTCCGCATACCCAAAATGTGATCGCATTCTGGGCTGCATAGTTTTCCTTAATTTGGACAGTAGCCTGTCCAGGTATGCGACCACTATGCAGTCTGCATACCTGTTCTGGGATACTTTTTACTCAAAATAGGACCGTTTTAAGAATTTCTACAGATATAATAGCACAGGGACCTATTTGCGCATTATTGTAGACATAGAAATTTTACGGGTCTTTACATCTTGCCTCTTCGATATCCTCGTTGTGACGTCATCCACGTGAGATCATTAAATGATGTGTCGGAAAGGTTGTACACAGGTCTTGTCAACACGGTTCTCGAAAAGCCAACAAACCGTCATTGGTCGCCCTTTCAACTCCTTCAACATGCTTAGATGGCTCCTATAAATACTTCAATTCTTTGCCTTTTACACTTTTACAATATCTTCAAACCTTATAATCTTTATCAATATCATTCCGTTTTCAGCCTCTTTCTGTGTTCATCTCTACATCATCTCTCTCTACTTACTTTGAAATTTTATCACAACCATGGAAAAAACTTCTAAGACAGTCCCTCAAAAAGAGAAATCCCCTTCCTCGTCATGCTCATCTAAGAGCAAAACAGTTGCACCTCCCCGTATTGAGGAGCGTATTCCTGGGCCCTTCGATACGTCCTCCGATTTCAAAATTGATAAACCTTCCTCGGTACCGGGCCGATGCGATCCCATGTCTTGGTACATTAGTCTAATAACCGACATAGGGAAGGTGAAAATAGATTGTCACTAGTGGAGGCGGTACAAGTAGAGATCCCTTCATCGGAAGAGTATATAACTACACAAAAATCTGATTTCCTCAGTGTATATATGTATCCCTTTACCTTAGGTCCTGTAGATTCTTCTTCTCTACCGATAGACCCGGTGATCCTCGATTTTTGTCGACAATATCAAGTGACGCTTGGTCAAATTTATCCCTCTTTTTGGAGAATCGTCTATTTGATTAGATACTTCTCGAACATGATCGAGGGGATGCCTTTCACCCTTGATCATCTGATTAGATTGTATAGCCCTTGTCTATATCGAGGGGGCCTAGTCAAACTACAACGTCGATCTACTAAAGCATTTATAGCCAGCATCGACAAAGATAAAGACCGAGGGTGGATGATCCGCTTCGTTCGATTCAGGACTTCGAACCTCATCCCTGCCGAGAAGATGCCATTCCCTGAGGAATGGAACATGAGACGTAAGTGTCGTTACACTGAGCATGTTTTATCATCTGAATGTCCTCTTTTCCCCTTTTGAACTAATTCCTTTCATTTTTTAATTGATTCTTTTCTGGTTGCGTAGCCACCGTGTGGTTCCCAGGCGCGACCAAGGACCTCCTGGGCTGGGTTAAACTCTTAGACTCCACATCCTCACATGACAAGCGCGCTTGGTGTGATTTGGCCAAGACTCGATGGGAGGCCAAAAATAATGGTCTGTCCTCACTACTGTCACTTCTAAATTCCTTATAAATAGATTTCTTGGCGGTATGTTTGATATTTTATGCTTGCGTAGGCCTTGGGGAAGCCATTTCAATGGGACCGCCTCCTCCTGGCGAAGAGGAGACCCAAAAACCCTCCAATGACAAAAAGAGAAAGAAGGAGACGCCGATGAAGCCCCCGAACCCAAAGAGAACTAAGGCTTGAAAACCTAGGGCCGATGCAATGATCCTAACTCCGGCAGTTTCTGAGAGTCTTCATGCTGAAAAAGAAGGTGATGACGGCTGCCCACTGGTACTTAGGACAGAATGAAGCGCTGATGCTTCAAAGGTTGCCAAGCAGAAGACTGTCGAGTTAGAGGTGGTCGATGCGGTCCCACCTCGAATTGAGGAGACCCTTGAGAAGGGTTTGGATGCAGTCCCCGAGCCGACCATTAAATAGGATATAACTTGTGCCAATGAGAACTTGGTTGGAAAATTCGGAGGACCCAACTCTGAGACTCTTCGAGGGCGAGAGGAAGCCCCGATAGAGGTTGATGCCATAGGCGATCTTCAATCAGGCCCCTCACTTTCACCAGGGCAATACGGGATGCCCAGAACAGGGAGACTCTCGATGTGGGGGAATCCCAAGGAGAGAATAATGCATTTGGAGATTTATTTACCGGTTTTGAAAAGGATGCTGATCTCGATGCCCCAATCGTGCTCGAGAAAGCTGTGAAACTCCAAAAAAAGGTGATTTTTGACAAAACCTTTGTGCCTTGAGTTTTGATCCTTATTTTTTTAACTTCTTTCCTTCGTGCTATAGGTCACGTTGTTATACGACCAGGCCTTTTCTAAGTTACGAGATGAACTGACCCATTGTGAGGAGTTTCAGAAGCTCACTTCGGAGCGAACGAGCTAAAAACTCTATCGCCCAAAGGGAGGAGGAACTGAACAATCTTCGAGCAAGCTCGGAGAAAGTGATCCAAGAGCGGGTCAACTTCGTCGAGCAGGTAGTTGGCATTCATGAGCTTTCTCTTTGTTTTTATAACTTGGTGTTTATTACCTTGACTCGGCACTTGCAGCTTGATTGAAAGGATGCCCTAGCGGGGCAACTTTGGGAAGATATTGTGGCCAAAGATGCCGAGATTCTTAAGGTGAAGCGGTACAAGGATAGCATGTCCTCAGAGAGGGATACTCTTCGGGAGGAGCTGGCTTGACTCAGAATCTTCTTCAAGGCGCTAAAGAGAAGGCTCAAAAATTTAAGGCACTTCATGCTGAGTTGGCTGCCGCATTAACCACGGCCAAGTCTGAAGTTGATGCACTGATATTCTCATATCGGGAAGATGCTGCTGCAGCAAATACTCGAGCCAGGGAGATATATAAAAAGGTCGAGCTCAAACTGGATTGCGCCCTTGCACATGCTCGATTAGAAGCCCGGAGACAGGACTTTGAGGAAGTTAATGCCAAGGGTTCAATCTCTCTGCCGAGATCGAAGAAGCAAAGTCCTTGGAAGAGGAGTCAGCAGCTCCGACCACTTCGGATGAGGGCTCTGCAAGTGGCTCGGGGAGTAGCAAAGATGAAGACTAGGCCACCTTTGCTCTTTTTGTTCCTTCTTCTTTTGTATGTGGGCTCCACGTGGGAGTTTTGTAAATGCACTTTTGTAAATATATTTTTAGAATGCAAAGGATTTTCTCATTTAATGTCTTCAAAGTTTTGCCTTTTAGTGTTCATGCAAAAGTCAAGCTTCGAACTTGAATTTAATTCCTTCGAGCCTAGTCTTGGAGTAATAGAGACCCTTGAGATCGGGTTGTTATGATTTCAATCGCATACCTTCCCTAGGTTGGGTTGGTAAGGAATCGATTAGACTCATTGATCCCTCGAACACTGTATGGTGACGTCATTCCTATGACATGACCGTGAAGTGATCGAAGTGGCCTCGTCGACACATTTCCCCAAAAGCCATAATTGATTTGTCAGAGTTGATTGGGTATCAAAGTTAATGAATAGTCGTCGCTCTTCTTATATATACTTTCCTTTCATTGACGGCTTTGCCTTTTTGTGCAACTACCTATCCCTATAGAGTTCCTTTTTTGCGCTAGTTCTAGTGCCGCATCAAATCAAAGCTTTCGCCTAAGTTTTCATCTTTCCTTTATTGTTTTAAAGGAAACATGGCTACCATGCCCAAATTCGCTCACCAGAAAGAGGGAAGTCCCACCTCTGCTTCCCGCTCGGCCGGTGGTACATCACCAGCGTTAGGCGAGCTAACTTCGAACTATTTCATCACGATGAAAGACTTCACGATAGAGAAACCTCTTGACATTCCAGGCCATCGGGAACATGCATCGAGGTTCACTCGATCAACAGAAGAGAGATACCTCAAGGTTTTGAGGAGAGACTGTGGATGGGGAGAGAAGGTAATGATGCAGATACCCTCTCGGGAAGAGGATATTATGGCCCACGTAGAGGGGTTTTTGAATGTGTACACGTACCCTTTTACGTTGGGTCCTCTTGACCGACTCGTGCTCGAGTTTTGTCAAAGGTATCGAATTACCTTGGCTCATATCCATCCGTCTTTCTGGCAGACCGTGCTGATGATGGGATTTTTCATTGAAAGGGTCGAGCTTGAGTTCACTCTTAGTCACCTCATGAGGTTGTATCGGCCTCTTCATTACTGAGGTCTCATTACATTACGACGCCGATCCACCAAACCCTTTATTGACAGCGATGATAAGGACATGGATCGAGGGTGGATGAGTCTTTTTGTTCGAGCAAGGACAACTGACATCATTCCTACAGAGTTCCTGCCATTCCCCGAGAAATAGAATTTCAAACGTAAGTAATATGGTGTACTTTATCATTTTTGCTCTCGGTAGAGCCAGACTCCGTAAGAATGCTTCCTTTTTTTCTCTGCGGTGGTCTCATGGATGCTAACTGAGGTTCCCGATCGTGCAAATTGGGATCCCAAATTGATAGCTTCCTCGACCTACAATGAACGCAAGTGGCGAGATTTGTCGAAGGGCATATGGGAAGCGAAACATCATAGTACGTGTTGTGTAGTCCTTTTCTCGAGGAGTACTTTCCTTTATATACACTAATTTATTTGTTGTAGGCATTGGTGAGTTTTCTGAGGTGAGATTGCCCCCTTTCGAGGAGGAGGAAGGGCCTTCGACTTCTGAGAGAAGGAAGGACAATAAAATAAAAAGATCCTTGGAGGACGAGGATTCTCATAGCAAAGCAGGACCCGCCAGAGGACGCGAGGAGGGCGTTGCCGTTGACGAAGATATCATATCTATTGGTCGTTCCATGGACATCAATAGACCTGGAGAGGATGATTCTACATTTATGGCTCGAGCCAGGAGCCCTCCCGAGGCTGTTGAGCTTGTTGGGCTCGAGGCCCCTAGCCGAGGGAGAGATTCCACAAGAGAGGAGGGGCGAAGGTCCTTCATTACCTGATTTGGTAGTTGTTTCTCGGACATCAGGAAGTACCCCGAGGGAAATGGGCTTCGGCGTGACTCCGCCTAATCAGAATGCCTCGGGTTGCTCTACCGGGCCGATGAGCCGAGCCGGTAGATGTGAAAATCGAATTTCGAGGAAGCTCAGTGACTCTGCTCTATGATGAGTTTTGAAGTCGTTATAACCTTTCCAACTTCGCACTTTCTTCTTTTTAATTGAACCTTATTTCTCATAGGCCTTCGATAAGCACAAGTCTGAGCTGCTTCGTTGTGAGGCTAAGTTGCGTAAAGCCTTGAATGTGGAGAAATCTCTCAGGCTTCTTTGTGATAAGAAGTCAAGAGAGCTGATACACCTTCGATCGGAGTTGAACTGAAGTCATGATTACGAAGGAACCTCGAGAAATAGGTAACCTTTATTTTGAGGGAATACAGGTTTTTTCTCCCATCTTCAAAAACTAACGTTTCAGTATATCAGTTGCAGAGAAAGACAGAGACGCTGGAACGCCTTCGGGGCAAAGTCAACCAGGTTAATTCTGAATACAATGAGTTGAAGGAATAGATAAATGTTCATGTTTTGGCCAAAAGGAATGCTTTGGCTAAGGTCTCCTCCCTCGAGATACGACTTTGTAGTGCTCAAGAAAGCAACTCGGTCCAGACTAGCAGGATTACTAAGATTGAAACAGATCTTTTAAAGATGAAGGCCGAAGTAGTAGAAGCTCGAGCCGAAGTTGAAGAGGTCCGAGTAAAGGCTGATAAGAGGGCAGTTTTCTACTTAAAAAATACTACTGACGCTCAGATGAAATTGCGGGAGGTTTCCAATCGAGAAAGAAGAAGAAATGATTATGCCGATGCAGATCCCGGAGGGAGACCCTCGAGGAGATTCATTATAGGTCTTTGATCTCTTGGAAGAGATAGAGCAGGCTAAGGCAGACGAGATTAATTCCAAGTTCCTCCTATCTACCGACGATGAAGCCGATGTTGAAGACGAAGAGGAAGGAGCTGGAGGAAATTCTAGTCCCAAGGGGGTTGATGAAGGCAAAGCCCCCCGGGGGGGGGGGGGGAGAAGTCCCCGATAATAACGATAGACTAGGCCTTCTTTCGGTAAAAGGATCACTGTGGGAGTGTTGTAAATGTACCTTTGTACCATCATTTATATAAAGAGATTTTTCGTCTTGTCTTTGTCTCTGCTTTTTTTGTTTGAATTTTGATGCTTGTTGTTGAGGTATTATAAGCTCGATTTTGCTTCATCAAGGTCTATGATTAGTCCCGAGCGAGATGACCTCGACAACGGGGATGACCTCGACCTTCATATCGAGGGTATGCCCTTTTAGGGGTCTTATAAGTTTGATATTATGGAAAGGTCGAAAGATCTCTTTCGAGAGACTCTTTTGTTGGGCTTGGCGGCCCTAATCGCAAGGCTAGATCCAGATCCCCCATAGCCTGTTCAGCATGAGGAATGGCTGGCGGAGCATCAGGATATCAGGGTTGTGACCTTTTAAGGTTTTACAAGTGTGGTGTTGCCTTATTGAGGTCTTACAAATTGGCCCTTAGACTCTTTAGATTGGGTCGCTTTGACCTCTAATATGGCTATATTTTCCCCCATTTCGGCTAAGGGCTTTCAAAGTTTTCGTTATGCCTTGGCATGTTTTGTGTTTGTCCGACTCTTTGAGTACCTTGTGAGGTTTTCTCGAAGGTTGATATTTCGAAGCCTTTTTTATTGAAGGCTGATTGTTTCGAAGCCTTTTTATTATTCGGAGCTGATATTATCGAAGCTCCTTTGCTTGTGTTGAGGGTAGCCTGATTAACCAGTCATTTTCAAAGTATTTTGAAGGCCTTTAGTTTTATGGTGGCGTTCGGACGTCTTCGAGCCGTGTTAATTCGGCTGTAGCCTTTTAATATAACCGTATTCTTTATGTTCGGCCGTAGCCTTTAATCCCGGGTGAGATGACCTCGGTGTCTATATTCGAGGGTATGCATTTTTAGGGGTTTTACAAGTTCGAATATATAGCCTTGGCGGTAATATCGGGTTTATTCCTTTTTAAGGTCTTGTAAATTTGGTCATGACTCATTGAGGTCTTACAGGTTCGATGTTGCCTCATCGAGCGCTTACTAGCTCGAAGTTTCCTCATTGAGGTCTTATAAATTTGATCATGCCTTCTTGAGGTCTTACAGATTCGATGTTGCCTCGTCGAGGGCTTACTATCTCGAAGTTGCCTCATTGAGGGCTTGAGAGTTTGAGTCTTTGATGACTCGATGATCTGGCTGTTGATGACAGTCCCTGAGTGTTCGAGAGTTTTTTGGCCCTGAGCCATTTTACGTGAAAGTAATAAACCTTTTTGAGGTACGAAGCGTTTTGATGAGCAAAGAGGCTTATTCGATTACTTGACATATGTGTACATGTTCGGAGCTTCAATTATTCTATATGGACATGGTTCATTTGACCGTTTGGCCCAATACAACATTCTCCTATTGAGTATCTTAGGCATAACTCGATTCCTTCGAAAAGATATCCTCCGATGGGATGCCCCCCAGTATTCGAGGTTGATTGGAAGAAGCCTTGGATATTTGTCGAGTTTTCCTCAGGTAGCATATATGTGTCACCTCGTTAAAAACCTTGCCGGTAAAACCCATTTGGGATATAACCCAATCTATGGGAAAAAGAGTGCAACGCATGCTTTAAAACCCAAGGTCTTCGAGCTGGAAGGTGCTTCGATTCCTTTTGATCGAACACCTGCACTGAGTTAGTATAAAATAAAACAAAAAAGGATAAGGTTATACCTTAGTGATGATAACGCTTGGGCATTAATATGTTCCAGTTGGTTGGAAGTCATTTGCCTTTCACGGCGTTAGTTTGAAGGGCCTTTTGCCTATTACTTTCAAGGACGCAGTAGGGCCCTTTTTTCGTTCGTTCGGGTTTCGAGCGTTGAAAGTGATTTTCCTCAGGACTAAGTCTCCGACTCCGAAGTAGCGGAGGCTTGAGCCCTTGGTGGCCTTGATTTATCGAGATTGTTCTCGATTCTTCTGCCCGACACCATGAAACTTGAGAACTTATCTGAATCAACACTAGAGGTCGTGCTTCATGTTATACCCTTTGGGGATGTCGAACACTACCTGCAAAGGAGTCAAATGGTCCTCTGTGCGCATGGACTTAACTAGCATACCATAAACGTAAAATTTCATAGGCTTACCTATTTGGTGTTCGAATATCTCATTATCTAGGAATTTTTATGTGGCTTCCGCATTCTTTATCCCGAAGGGCGTTACATTATAAGAATATGAAACATACTTAGAGATGGACGAAGTCTTTTTCTGGTCCTTCGGGATCATTCGAATTTCATTGTACCCGGGGTGAGCATCGAGAAAGGTAATGATCTCAATAGCAGGCCATGGCATCGATCAAGCGATCGATGTTGGGCAAGAAGGGGTCTTTTGAGAAAATTTTGTTACCTCGTTTTCGAATACATGCTTTACCCGTCCCCTCGGACTGATGATTGTTGAAGCTCTTCAATTGTTGACTTTGTCACCCTTGAACAACTGCCCACCGATCACCTGTTCCTCGGGTTCAACCTCTGGTGCAGACTGCGGTTGCTATTTGGCTACCTGCTTGTCTTTGGACTTCTCCGGGGTGGAAGGGGTCGGCGCTGGTGCCACGTCATATACAACAAACATCTTCATTGGTGCACACTGCTCTCCATACACCATTTTTACACCGTCCTTTGTTGGGAACTTCATTATTTGAACTTCATTACACCGTCCTTTATTTGGACTCGTGAGGTTATGGTTATTCGGGATCTACTGCTGACTCGCGTTTTGACCGTGTGGCCCCGGGGTTGACGTTTATTGACTTTTGGAACTTGGGTAAAGATTGGAACTTTATTGTTTGGAATTGATTCCTATAGCATTGTTTGATGTTATTAAATTGTTTTTGGCTATATCTGAGCCAGACAGAGGTGATTTTTAGAGGAAAGGCTATTTTAAAGGACTGATTTGGTCTTATTGAAGTAAGTATTTTGTCTAACCTTGTGCGGGGATTACCCCTTAGGATTAGGACTTATATGTCTAATTGTGTCAAGCGGCGCATACGCGACGTGATAAGTGGGTACGAGGTTGCTATGTGTGATTTATGACTGGATTAGACCTTAGGCTTCTAATATGCCTTATTCTAATGATATGCCTTTATATGAAATATGCTTCATCACTTTACGACTACATGAATTTGATTTCTACAATTGATTTAGCCATATTCATGCCTTATATGTTGAACTCTCATCCTTATTTTTATTGCTATCATGTCTTTGTGCACCTTGTTGACAAATTATGAGCATATATCTTTTGATGGTAATTTGGCATATTGCATTGCTATGATTATGGCACGTGTCGACATATTGGGTGGATTTATTGGGTGTTGGAATGGGTTTTTACATGTGATTGTGATGATATTGTGGCACGAGTCGTGCAATTATGATATACTATTGAGGCACAGGATTTTTGTTGTGCGATTGTGATTTACGTTATGCACATGTGGCGAAATAAGGGTAGCATTCTTGGGTATACACATGTGGTGAAATAAGGTGACATTCGTGAGTACGCACATACGGTAGAATAAGGGTGGCATTCTAGATTATGCACGTGTGGTGGAACAAAGGTAGTATTTCACTGTTGAAGTTCATGTAGCACTATGAGGGTGGTATTCTTGATTATGTAGATGCATCATTTAATCTTGTCACACATTTTATCTGTTTTCATGTAGTTCTTAACATGCTCTTCTATGGCTCTGTTATTATTTGAAGAGTTGATTGTCAAAACTGGATTTCCTAAGTTGAGTTAAAATCACATGTTCTAACGAGATTAATGGTATTGTAATCTACTACATATTCTTGTTTCAAGTTGTTGTTGTTGTGTGTGTGTGTGTGTGTATATATATATATATTTTTTTAGTGCATATCACATGACTTGAACCTAGTCACTACATCACCGAGATTAGTTTTGATGCTTACTGAGCACACATTGTCTCGTACTCATACTAAACTTCTGCACTTTTTTTTGCAGATCTGGGCGTTGCAGGCAGCAGACTTCATGAGTCATACATTGTTTGGCAATATTCAAGGTACTGTTGCATGACCGTTGCAGTCCCTTCCTTCATTTTGGATACTGTTACTTTTTGCATTTGAACAATATTGTATTTCGAGATTTCTTTATATATCGGGTTTAGAGATCATGAATATATACTACCTAGTTTTGGTGAGTTGTATTATATATTGCCATTTTTGGCTTATATTATTGTAACGACCCGACCGATCATTTTGAAAATTTAAGCTTCGTTTGGTAGCATAAGGTCTTGAGCCACTTCGTATTATGTATATCGACTTGCGTGCATGGTTGGATTCAGTTACCGGATGATCTAGAGTCGAATTGGAAGAAGGATTTTAGTTTTTGGAAGCATAAGCAGTGGAATTTGACCGGAATTTTGACTTTTGTGTAAATGGACCTGGAATGAGTTTGGGTAATGTCAACAACCCCGTCTGGTGATTTTGGACTTAGGCGCGCATCCGGAATTGGGTTTAGAGGTCCGTAGAGTAATTTGAGGCAATTCGGCGAAGGTTGGAAAATTTGAAGTTTGGGAAAAATGGAGAAGTTTGACCACCATTGACTTTTTGGGATATCGGGGTCGAAATACGATTCTGTGAGTTGGAGTAGCTCCAGGATGTCAATTGGGACTTGTCTGCAAAATTTGGCGTCATTCCGGGTTTAATTGATATGTTTCGGCACGAGTTTAGAAGTTTGAAGATTTGAAAGTTCATAAGTTTGAATTATAGTGTGATTCGTCGTTTTGGCGTTGTTTGATGTGATTTGAGACCTCTAGCGAGTGTGTGTTAGGTTATATGACTTGTTTTTGTGCTTAGACGGGGTTCGGGGGGCCTCGGGTGTGTTTCGGATGGGCTTCGGGTCATTTTTCCCTATTTTTGCACTGATGTTTTCTGGTATCTAATACCCTTCTTCGCGATCGCGAAGTCCCTTCTGCGATAGCGTAGCTTTGCATTTTTGACCTTCGCGTTCGCGTCCTTACCTATGCGTTCGCGTAGTTTCCTGTTTCTTCTTCTCCGCGTTCATGAGCTCATTGTCGCGTTCACGATGAGCAACCTGGGCAGCCTTCCTTTTTCTTCTTCACGTTCGCATGACTCTCTTCGTGATCGCAGAAGCCTGCAAACCCCTTATACGCGATCGCATAAGTCCTTCTGCGATTGCGTAGCACATTTTGGACCAGCAACCATTTTCTTCTACGCGATTGCATCTCTTCTTCCGCGATCGCGATGCACAAAAATCCTGGGCAGACAGAATATATTGCTAAATTCGAGGGTTTCACCATTTTTATAACATTTTGACTTCTAGAGCTCGGCTCTTGGCGATTCTTGGTGGTTTTTCAAGAAATTCGATTGGGTTAGTGTTCTTCACTTAGAATTTAATATATTCCATGAATTAGTCTTTGTTTTTATCATTTAAATTGTGTTTTTAGTTAGGGAAAATGTTGGTTTTTGAAGAAAATTTTCAAAAAGAAATTTCATGATTTGAGGGACGAAATGGTATTGGAATTTTGTAATTTTTGTATGGTTGAACTCATGTTGGAATGGGTATTCGGATTTTGTAAAATGTGACGGGTTTCGAGGCCTTTTCACCCGAGAAGTCCATTTTTAGAGTACCGGGTTGTCGTCTTTGAGGTAAGTATCTTGCCTAAGCTTGTGTGGGGGAATTACCCACTAGGATTTGAGTCTTCTATGTTGATTGTAGCCGTGTACGTGAGGTGACGAATGCGTACTCGGACTTATTTGTAGGAGGTTGGCCTTTTAGGATTCATAGATCCTTATATTCCCTGTGTATGAATTTGTAATTGTTATGACTGAGTTCTTGATTGCTAGTTTCATCTCTACGTGCTTAAATTAGAATTACTTGCTTTTAAATACACTTTGTCGTTTATTTGATCTTAATTAACTTAACTGAAGATTCTACCTTCTACCGTCATGCTATATTGTTTTTCATAAACTGCCTATTTAATTGAAATATGTATTATCACACCCTGTAATTGTTTAGCATTAATTGGAGATATTATTATCTTTTGCGGCTTACCCTTACTTGAATTTGTTGAAAAATCTCCCGTAAATTGCTCAACCTTAAAAGGAATTTGTTTAACCTATATCTTAGCCGACTTGCCTTTATTTGGAATTAATTGACTTGTGTTGGCTTTTTATTGTTGACTTGAATATTGAGTATTCGTTTTTACGTCTTGTTTCTCCCTAGTTAAGTTGTTTTCCTTACGCTTAGTATGTCTTTTCCGTGGTTATTCCTTGTGAGTGAGTTCTATCGTTCTTGTGATTAAGCTCTTGTATTGATTTGCTCGTCGTGCATTGTAGTTCTGTCATTTGTTGCTTTGTACATGTTGTGGCGATGTACGTTGTGTTCTGTCGTGTTATGGTTGTTATCCTTGTTGGTTGCATTGTATATTTAAATTGGGGACTACATACGTACTCTAGGAGGTCTCCCCAGCACTGCATATTACTTTGGGGACTACGAACGTATTCTGGGAGATCCTCCCAGCACTGCATATTTACTTTGGGGACTACAGACGTATTCTGGGAGATCCCCCTTGTACTACATATTTACTTTGGGGACGACAGATGTATTCTAGAAGATCCTCGTTGTACTGCATGACAAATTCTGAACTACGGGACGGAGTTCCGGTAGATTTATCTTGAAGAAATTATGTTCGAAAGATATTTATTGAAAAGTATAGCTGAAAAGCATTTACCTTGAAGAAAACTATGATTGAAAGACTATTATTTGGAAAGGTATATTTGGAAGACATTTATCTTGAAGGAAACTATGTTCAAGAGACATTTAGTGGAAAAGTATATTTGAAAAGCACTTATCTTGAAGGAACTACGTTTGAAGATTATCTTTCTGTAAAGTATATATATATATATAT
>ML411111.1:0-20656 GCA_005239525.1 Nicotiana knightiana | reverse complement strand
TCATAACGCCCTTCATAGGCGAAACCCGAAGCAGAACCTGCTCTCCAACCATATATGAAACATCACGAACCTTCCGGTTCGTGTAACTCTTCTGTCTGGACTGGGCTGTACGGAGTCTATCCTGAATCACCTTGACCTTCTCCAATGCATCCTGAACCAACTCTGTGCCCAATAGCCTGGCCTCACCCGGCTCGAACCAACCCACCAGAGATCTGTACCTCCTACCATATAAAGCCTCATACGGCGCCATCTGAATGCTGGATTGATAACTGTTGTTGTAAGCAAACTCCGCCAATGGCAAGAACTGATCCCAAGACCCTCCAAACTCAATCACACACGCACGGAGCATATCCTCAAGAATCTGAATAGTGCGCTCGGACTGTCCGTCCGTCTGGGGGTGAAATGTTGTGCTCAACTCCACCCTGGTACCTAACTCCTGCTGAACGGCTCTCCAGAACCGTGAAGTGAACTGAGTACCTCTGTCTGAAATAATAGAAACTGGAATACCATGCAGACGAACGATCTCCCGAATATATATCTCCGCCAACCGCTCCGATGAATAAGTAGTCAGTACCGGAATGAAATGGGCTGATTTGGTCAGCCGATCCACAATCACCCAAATAGCATCATGCTTCCTCAAAGTCCGAGGAAGTCCAACCACAAAGTCCATGGTGATCCGCTCCCACTTCCACTCTGGAAGCTCAATCTGCTGAAGTAACCCTCCCGGTCTCTGATGCTCACATTTGACCTGCTGACAGTTGAGGCACTTGGCTACAAACTCTGCTATATCCTTCTTCATTCTTCGCCACCAATAGTGCTGCCTCAAATCCGGATACATCTTCGCAGTACCCGGATGGATGGAATACCGCGAACTATGGGCCTCTGCTAAAATCAACTCCCGAAGCCCATCAACATTGGGCACACAAATCCGGCCCTGCATCCTCAATACCCCGTCATCTCCAATGGTCACATATCTGGCATCACCGTCCTGGACCGTGTACTTGAGGACAAGTAAATGAGGATCATCATACTGCCGCTCCCTGATACGATCGAATAAGGAAGACCGAGAAACCACACAAGCCGATACCCGGCAAGGCTCAGAAAGATCCAATATCACGAACTGTCTGGCTAAGGACTGAACATCTAAGGCTAGAGGCCTCTCAGCTGCAGGAAGGTATGCCAAGCTCCCCAAACTCTCTGCCCGGCGACTCACGGCGTCGGCCACCACATTGGCCTTCCCCGGGTGGTATAATATAGTGAGGTCATAGTCCTTTAGCAACTCTAACCATCTACGCTGGCGCAAATTTAGGTCCTTCTGCCTGAATATGTGCTGCAAACTCTAGTGGTCTGTATAAATCTCACAAGGCACACCATAAAAATAATGACGCTAGATCTTCAAGGCATGAACAATGGCAGCTAACTCAAGGTCATGGACAGGGTAATTTTTCTCATGAATCTTCAACTGTCTGGACGCGTTGGCAATCACCCTACCGTCCTGCATCAACACCGCTCCAAGGCCAACTCGCGAGGCATCACAATAAACTGTATAAGACCCAGAACCAGTAGGAAATATCAAGATTGGGGTTGTAGTCAAAGTTGTCTTGAGCTTCTGAAAGCTCGCCTCACACTCCTCTGTCCATTGAAATGGAGCACCCTTCTAGGTCAATCTAGTCATAGGGGCTGCAATCGATGAAAATGCCTCCACAAAACGATGGTAGTAACCCGCCAAGCCAAGGAAACAGCGAATCTCTGTAATTGAGGATGGCCTGGGCAAACTCTACACGGCCTCTACCTTCTTCGGATCCACTCGAATGCCCTCACTCGATACCACATGGCCTAAGAATTCCATAGAACTCAACCAAAACTCACATTTTGAGAACTTTGCATACAACTTCTTCTCTCTCAAGGTCTGAAGCACTGTCCTTAGGTGCTGCTCATGATCTTCCTGGCTCCGGGAGTAAACAAGGATATCATCTATGAAAACAATGACGAACGAGTCGAGATATGGCCTGAACTCACTGTGCATCAAATGCATAAATGTTGCGGGGGCATTAGTCAGCTTGAAAGACATGACTAGAAACTCGTAATGGCAATGCCGAGTCCTGAAAGCAGTCTTCGGGATATCCGGCTCCCGAATCTTCAACTGATGGTAACCTGAGCGCAAATCAATCTTAGAAAATACCTGTACGCCCTGAAGCTGGTCAAATAGATCATCAATACGAGGCAAGGGATAGCGGTTCTTCACTGTAACCCTGTTCAACTGGCGATAATCAATACACATGCGCATAGAACCCTCTTTCTTCTTCACAAATAAGACAGGAGCACCCCAAGGTGAAACACTAGGTTGAATAAAACCCTTATCAAGCAATTCTTGTAACTGATCCTTCAACTCCTTCAACTCAGGAGGAGCCATACGGTAAAGAGGAATGGAAATGGGCTGAGTGCCCGGCAACAAGTCAATTCCAAAATCCATGTCTCTATCGGGCAGCATGCCCGGAAGATCAGCTGGAAACACATCGGGATAATCCCGTACCACTGGAACTGAGTCAACAGAAGGGGTATCAACACTAACATCTCTCACATAAGCCAGATATGCGGAACACCCCTTCTCAACCATACGGTGAGCTCTAAGAAAAGAGATAACTCTACTGGGAGCGTGATATGAAGTACCACTCCACTCAACACGCGGAATACCTGGCATAGCCAGCGTCAGGGTCTTGGCGTGACAATCAAGAATAGCATAATGGGGCGACAAACAGTCCATGCCCAAGATAATATCAAAATCCACCATATCGAGTAACAATAAGTCCGCACTGGTCTCAAAACCATGAATAGTAACCAAACACGACCGATAAACCTGGTCCACAACAAGTGAATCTCCCACAGGAGTAGAAACAAAAACAAGAGAACCCAAAGAATCTCGGGCCATACCCAAATGTGGAGCAAAATAAGAAGACAGATAAGAATACGTGGAGCGTGGATCGAATAGAACCGATGCATCTCTGTGAAAAACCAGTATAATACATGTGATGACAGTATCGGAGGCAACAGCCTCGGTACGAGCAGGAATACCATAATATTTGGCATGGCCTCCCCCTCGAGGGTGACCTCTACCTCCCCGACCTCCGCCCCTAGCTGGCTGGGCAGGTGGGGTAGCAGCTGGAGCTGTGACCATGGCCTGAGAACCCTGCTGAGCACGTTGTGGCTGAAAAGTCTGTGAAAATGCACCCCTAATAAGTCTGGGAAGTCCCTAACCACATGGCATGTATTGCCACACTCGAAACAAGCTCTGGGAGGATGTGGTGGCTGAGACTGGCTAGGGCCAGGTCTGCTAGACTGACCTCTGAAAACACCCCGCGCAGGAGGCGCGCTAGAAACTAGAGGTGTATAATAATGCTCCTGAGGCCTGGGTGGAGCTGGGGTACCGCTGGCTGCTGGAAGAGCTGAATGAACTAGGCGGACCATATAACCCCTACCATGACGACCTGCTGCTGGGGTACGAGTACCAGAGTAGTGGCCCGACTCTCGAGACCTCTTGACCTCCCTCTCCTCTCGCCCCCTAGCAAGCATACCCTCGATCCTCCTAGCAATGCTCACTACTTGCTCATAATAAGTGTCCATCTCAAACTCTTGAGCCATGCTAGATTTGATGGGTGGGACAAGACCCTCAATGAACCGGCGAACCCTCTCGCGGACAGTAGCAACCAAAGCCGGTGCATGCCTAGCCAATCTGGTGTAACAGATAGCATACTCTGAAACTGTCATAGTACCCTGGCGCAAATGCTCAAACTCTGCGCGCCATGCGTCCCTGAGGCTCTAAGGAACAAACTCTCTTAGGAACATATCTGAGAACTGGGTCCAGGTCAGTGAAGCAACCTCGTCTGGACTGTCTAACTCATAGGTGCGCCACTAATCATAGGCGGCTCCGCGAAGCTGGAAGGTAGTAAAGGAAACCACACTAGGTCCGGCTATTCCCATAGTGCGAAGAATAGAGTGACACTCGTCTAGAAACCCCAAGGCATCCTCTGATGCTTGTCCACTAAATACCGGAGGGTCATACTTCTTGAACCTCTCAAGTCTCCGCTGCTCGTCCTCTGAAGCAGCTGACCCTTCCTCGGGCTGAACTGGCACTACAAGCGACACAGGAATGACCTCTGGCTGCTCAGGAGTGCGAGTGATGGGAGTCTGTGCTCCTCCCCCGGCCTGAGATGTGGCTGCAGCAAGGGGAAGCAACCCTGCATGAGCCAGAGTGGTGTACATGCACATGAACTGAGCTAATGTCTCCTGAAGAGCTGGAGTAGTACTGACAGTAGGCGTAGCAGGTGTCTGGACCTCAGCTGGATCTACTGGTGGTACCTCGGCGGCAGCTTGCGCAGGTGCTCTAGCTGCACCACGTGCACATCCTCGGCCTCTACCCCGACCCTGACCCCGGCCTCTGGCAGCTGCTGTAGGGGGCATGGGTGCCTGATCGTCCTAAGTAGCACGTGTCCTCACCATCTGTGAGAGAATAGAAAATAGAGGTTTAGGATTTGATGTCAAAAGATATTGCACGACAAGGAAATCAATGAAGTGAAGATTTTTCCTAAACAGTTACATAGCCTCACGTAGATAAGTACAGACGTCTCCGTACCGATCAGCGAGACTCTAATAAACCGGCCTGTGTTCCATGACTCCTATGAACCTAGGGCTCTGATACCAACTTGTCACAACCCCAGTTCGCCCTCCGTGAACGTGTCGTGACGGAACCTAGTCCCTATAACTAGATAAGCCTAGCAATGCGGAATGACAACATAATTTGCGGAATAATTAAATAAAAGAAAGCTGAACATTGTATATAAACGCCACTTGGTATATAAAACCCAAAATAATACGAAAATCTACAACTACACCCCAAAACCCGGAAACTCAAGGGAACCACAGGCTAACAGAATATAATACACTGCTCTAACTCCAGAATATCTATACAACTGTAATGAAGGATAAACTTTTCACAAAAAGCTGGAATAAGATAGAGACTCCTGGTCTGCGGACGCGGTATATATACCTCGAAGTCTCTACTTTATATCTCAACCTTGGGGATAGTGCGCCTGAGTGGAGGTACCTGGATCTGCGCATGAAAAACATTCACAGGAAAGGGCATGAGTACACCACAGCGGTACTCAGTAAGTGCCAAGCCTAACCTCGGTCGGGTACTGGCAAGGAAGGTCAGGGCTCTACTGAGGTCAAACAATATAATAGGGATTTACAATATGAAAACAGAAAGTAATAACGAATACAACAGTGAAGTAAGTCAGGTCAAACAAGGCAATAAGAAAACACAAGAACAAAGTAAACATGGAGTACGAACCACTCAATAACAATGGTAACAATGAGGATCTCCCAGGATACGTCCTGTAGTCCTTTTCTCAACTGTCTAGTGGACCTCCCGGGATACCGTCCCGTAGTCCATCACATGTATAACCGAAGAATCATCATCTGTGCAGGGGGATCTCCCGGGATACCGTCTCGTAGTCCCAAAGTAAATAAGCAGGGAGGGATCTCCCGGGATAACGTCACGTAGTCCCAAAGTAAATATGTAGGGGGATCTCCCAGGATAACGTCCCGTAGTCCCAAAGTAAATATGTAAGGGGATCTCCCGGGATAATGTCCCGTAGTCCCAAAGTAAATATGCAGGGGGATCTCCCGGAATAGCGTTCTGTAGTCCCAAAGTAAATATGTAGGGGGACCTCCCGGAATAACGTTCCGTAGTCCCAAAGTAAATATCCACGGGGATCTCCCGGAATAACGTTCCGTAGTCCCAAAGTAAATACACTTATACTTAGTGCATAGTATAGCGTAAGTATATATATATTATATATATATATATAAGCTACATTCGATATAATGTTAGCTAATACACTTATACTTAGTGCATTGTATAGCGTAAGTATATATATTATATATATATAAGCTACATTTGATATAACATTAGCTAATACACTTATACTTAGTGCATAGTATAGCGTAAGTATATATATATTATATATATATATATAAGCTACATTCGATATAATGTTAGCTAATACACTTATACTTAGTGCATTGTATAGCGTAAGTATATATATTATATATATATAAGCTACATTTGATATAACATTAGCTAATACACTTATACTTAGTGCATAGTATAGCGTAAGTATATATATATTATATATATATATATAAGCTACATTCGATATAATGTTAGCTAATACACTTATACTTAGTGCATTGTATAGCGTAAGTATATATATTATATATATATAAGCTACATTTGATATAACATTAGCTAATACACTTATACTTAGTGCATAGTATAGCGTAAGTATATATATATTATATATATATATATAAGCTACATTCGATATAATGTTAGCTAATACACTTATACTTAGTGCATTGTATAGCGTAAGTATATATATTATATATATATAAGCTACATTTGATATAACATTAGCTAATACACTTATACTTAGTGCATAGTATAGCGTAAGTATATATATATTATATATATATATATAAGCTACATTCGATATAATGTTAGCTAATACACTTATACTTAGTGCATTGTATAGCGTAAGTATATATATTATATATATATAAGCTACATTTGATATAACATTAGCTAATACACTTATACTTAGTGCATAGTATAGCGTAAGTATATATATATTATATATATATATATAAGCTACATTCGATATAATGTTAGCTAATACACTTATACTTAGTGCATTGTATAGCGTAAGTATATATATTATATATATATAAGCTACATTTGATATAACATTAGCTAATACACTTATACTTAGTGCATAGTATAGCGTAAGTATATATATATTATATATATATATATAAGCTACATTCGATATAATGTTAGCTAATACACTTATACTTAGTGCATTGTATAGCGTAAGTATATATATTATATATATATAAGCTACATTTGATATAACATTAGCTAATACACTTATACTTAGTGCATAGTATAGCGTAAGTATATATATATTATATATATATATATAAGCTACATTCGATATAATGTTAGCTAATACACTTATACTTAGTGCATTGTATAGCGTAAGTATATATATTATATATATATAAGCTACATTTGATATAACATTAGCTAATACACTTATACTTAGTGCATAGTATAGCGTAAGTATATATATTATATATATAAGCTACATTCGACATAATATTACCTAATACACTTATAGTTAGTGCATAGTATAGCGTAATTATATATATTATATATACATATAAGCTACATTCGATATAATATTAGCTAATACACTTATACTTAGTGCATAGTATAGCATAATTATATATATATATATATATATATATATATATTATATATATAAGCTACATTCGATATAATATTACCTAATACACTTATACTTAGTGCATAGTTGTCACGACCCCAGTTCGCCCTCTGTGAACATGTCGTGACGGCACCTAGTCCTTATAACTAGGTAAGCCTAACAATGCGGAATAACAACATAATTGCGGAATAATTAAATAAAAGAAAGTTGAACACTCTAAGAGGAAGACTGTATATAAAAGCCACTTGGCATATACAACTCAAAATAATATGGCAATCTACAACATCACTCCAAAATCCGGAAACTCACGGGAACCACAGGCTAACAGAATATAATACATTACTCTAACTCCAGAATATCTATACAACTATAAGGAAGGATAAACTTTTCACAAGAAGTTGGAAAAAAAAAAAAAGATAGAGACTCCTGGTCTGCGGACGCGGTAGATGTACCTCGAAGTCTCTGGTGTATCTCTCAACCTCGGGGATAGTGCGCCTGAGTGGAGGTAAAGAAAACCTGGATCTGCACATGAAAAACATGCGCAGGAAAGGGCATGAGTACACCAGAGTGGTACTGAGTAAGTGTCAAGCCTAACCTCGGTCGGGTAGTGACGAGGAAGGTCAGGGCCCTACTGAGGTTAAACAATATAATAGGAATTTATAGTATGAAAGACAGACAGAAATAATGAATACAGCTGTGAAATAAGACAGGTAAAAAAGGAAATGACAAACACAAGAACAGAGTAAACACGGAGTACGAACAACTCAGTAACAAGGTAACAATGAGGAGCTTCCAGGATACCGTCCTGTAGTCCTTTTCTCAACTGTCTAGTGGATCTCCCGGGATACCGTCCCGTAGTCCATCATAAGTATAACCGAAGGATCATTATCTGTGCAGGGGGATCTCCCGGGATACCATCCCGTAGTCCCAAAGTAAACATGCAGGGGGATCTCCCGGGATACCGTCCCGTAGTCCCAAAATAAATGTGCAAGGGGATCTCCCGGAATAGCGTTCCGTAGTCCCAAAGTAAATACCCTGGGGGATCTACCGGAATAGCGTTCCGTTGTCCCAAAGTAAATATGCAGGGGGATCTCCCGGAATAGCGTTCCATAGTCCCAAAGTAAATATGCAGGCACAACAAGAAGATGTTCAGAATTAAAGTGCAAAATACAAGGCAACAAGTAATTTTAGTCTAACATGCTTCACGTAGTGCAATTAAGGCAATTCAGGGAAACTAGGCATGATTTTCTAAGCTAACATAGACTATAGTTGCAATTAGTATAAAACAGGTACGAAAAGAAACTCAGTCTTAATATTTAAAGTAAAACCGGATTTTCAACAATTAGCACAAGTACACGCTCGTCACCTCACGTACAAGGCATTCAATTACCAAATATCACATCCTAAGGGAAAAGTCCCCCATATAAGGTTAGACAAGCCACTTATCTCGAATCGGCTCAAAATCAACTTGAAACCACACGTTTGCCACGACTATCCGACTCCAAATGTCCCAAATCTATACAATTCAATTACATATTATAAATAACATCTCAAGCAACCGATTCTACTATTTAATTCAAATTAAGGCGCAAAATTATGAAAAATGACAAAAACGCCCCTCGGACCAGCATCTCGGAATCGGATAAATTTTACATTTTCAGAACCCTCGTACTCTCACGAGTCGAACCATATAAAATCTCTCAAATCGTAGGTCAATCACCCACTCAAAATTCGATAATTTGGTCTATGAAGTCTTACTCATTTTCCATGCAAAAATTCGAAATTAGAAGAGGAATTCGTGATTAGATTAGCGGGTTATAAGAAAAAAGGAGTTTAGAATCATTACCCAATCGCTGCCTCTGAAAACCTCTCGAAATCTCTCTCAAATCCGAGCTCTCAAGCTTGAGTCTTGGTAAAAATGGCTAACCCTCGGATTTGGGTCTTTAAAAAGGCTGCCCAGGCTTTTTTTATATGCAATCGCGGACAAGGAGTCGTGATCGCGGAGAGTAAAGAAACGCACGCCTAGGATCATGCTATGTGATTGCAGAAAGCGGTACGCGATCGCGAACCCTGAGGACCCAGAGCTACGCGATCTCGGTTGGGGCCACGCGACCGCGTAGAACAAATATTGAAACTCCCCCAGACCAAAAACACTCTATGCGAACGCGGTACTGGTCATGCGGTCGCGCTGACCAAGATTCCAACACACTGCGATCTCAGACCTTCTATTGCGATCGCAGAGAACAACCGCAGGACCTCTCACTTTTACCTTACGCGATCGCAGGTGAACCCTTGCGATCGTGTCACGACCGCAATTCTCCCTCCATGAACATGTCGTGACGGCACATAGTCCCTACAACTAGGTAAGCCTAACAACGCGGAAGATAAACCATAATTGTAGAAGAAAGTAATAATTAAAACTAAACTAATAAAATAAAGTGCCTCTCGGCACGTACAATAATAGCTCCCGAAGCCAACACAATTCCCAAACCTGAAATCTCAAAAATCACAAGCTAAGGGGTACATAAGGGGTTCTAACTCAAGAATGTCTAAACAAAGGAAAAATACTAAAAGGCTATACTTATTACAGAAGATGAAAGTGACTCTTCGGTCTGCGGACGTAGCAGATATACCTTGAAGTCTCTATAGAAACGCCTCCTTCCAAGGCTGGCAGAACTGGATGGATGTACCTGTATCTGCACAACAAAAATGTGCAGAAGAGTAGCATGAGCACACCACAGCAGTGACCAGTAAGTATCAAGACTAACCTCGGAGGAGTAGTGACAAGTGACAGTCGAGACACCTACCGGTCAAATAAACAGTATAAACATAGGTACAACGGAAATGATATATAAATATGTAAAGACTGCACGAAGAGAGCATTAATGCTACAATTCACCATAAGGGAGAAAGAACAACGAGCAACAACGAAAAAATCATAAATGATGATACGTAATGACGGCAAAAATCACAATCAAAACCCTAAGGTCACAACACGATAAGGGGAAAACAAATCAATAACTCATAACCTACGATGTTGTTCACATGAGGTCTTATTCAACTCTTTCCACAATATTACCATAACTCGGTCAAATCACAACTCACGAAATTCCAGCATCTGAAATCTAACACTTGGGATCCTGTGCCCCATCAGTATCACAGTCATGCTGACAACTAACTGGCTAACTAGGGCCAATCTCACATATATAATGGATAAACGAGGGCGTACCTCCACCCTTAGTAAAATCAGGAGAAAATCACCCCTCATAGGAGTGTTCAACTACGTGTATGCTTGTGCAAGTGTTTTAACAAGAATTCTACCAGCTAATAACACAAAAGGGAGGACAAACCGCACGTACGATGTTCCCTCACAACTCGCAACCGATAAGGCTCGTACAGGTAAGCAACCCACAATATCAGCAGGTAATCAACCCACAATAACAACAGGTAAGCAACCCACAATAACAATATCAAAAAACATAGGAATGCCTCCACAGGCCGTCACAATTCCTTACAACTAACCCCTGACATAGCCCACCTTATTTCTCCACGTGTGCAAATAACAATATAATAAGTCCCGTCTTATTCCACCACACGTGCAACATAATGTTCCCACTTTATTCCGCCACATGCGCAACCCACATATAAGCATATAAACATATCCTACCTTATTATGCCGCATGTGTAATACATCAATATCAACAATAGCATGGAAGAAAACTCGTGCTTCGCAATGCCAACACTAGCACGGCATAAACCTCGTGATCACAATATCAACAAGTACAACACAACAAATGACAATGTTTACAAGAACAACACAAGGAAATCAACTCAGGTGCCTCCGTTCACCAGGAGACGGTACAACTAGTTCACGAGGAGTAACTGTAACAGAGAATACTAAGCGTAATAAGAACAACGCAACAAGGGAGAATAATATGAAACAACAATTTCATACTACGTAGTTCAACAACAAGGAGGTTAACATGAATCAATAATTTCAAATAAGGAATTATCAACTAAACATAGGATATCTAACTTCTTTTGCGTTTGGGCAAGATACGAAGAATATACAATGTTTTCAAGTAAGGATGAGCCGAAGAAACATAATTGTAACCTCTATTAAGACCAATTAATTACGTGAGAGATCCTAAATGATTTCCGAATAGAGACAAGAAGTTATGAAGGTAACGCGACTATAGAAGGGTAGGGATTTTCAGTTAAACAAAGCAAGAGTCAATTATGCAACAAGAATAAACCAAAAGGACAAATAATTTCCAAGTAAACACACGTAGAGGCGAAACTAATAACAGGGAACTCAATCATATCAAAACAACTTCATACTCAGTAGTTACAAGGAGCTAAGAACCTAATAAGGGCAAATTTCCACAAGTAAAACCGAGCACGCACTCGTCACCTCACGTACAAGGAATACAATCAACAGAGAAGACTCAAATCCTAAGGGGAAGTCCCCCACACAAGGTTAGGCAAGATACTTACCTCGAACCGGCTAAAATCAACTAGAAACCACGTTCTCGCCACGAGTATTCGACTCCAAATGGCCCAAAATCTATACAATTCAATTACATATCGTAAATAACATCTCAAGCAATTGATTCTACTATTTTATTCTAAGATAAGGCGCGAAATTAGGAAAGATGACCAAATCGCCCCTCGGGCCCACGTCTCGGAATCGGGTGAAATTTATATTTCCCGGACACCCATTCACTCATGAACTCACTCAACCAAAATCAATCGAAATCCGATGCCAAAAAACCCATAAATTTTCAGAATTTCAGCTTGGAAAAATCTCAACCCATTCCTATGGTTTTTCCCCCATTCACTCATGAACTCACTCAACCAAAAACAATCGAAATCTGATGCCAAAAACCCCATAAATTTTCAAAATTTCGGGTTGGAAAAATCTCAACCCTTTCCTATGTTTTTCCCCCATTTTTGATAATTAAACTAAAGAAAACAACGGGAATTAATGGTCTAACAATGAATTAGGATTAGAAAATGTTACCTATGATCCTCCTCTTCCAAACCCACAGAAAATCGCCAATTCTTGAGCCCTCACCCGATTTTTTAGAATAAGGAGATGAACTCTCGGATTTTGGAATAAATCAAACAAGAATCTCGCACATGCAGATCCGATCACCGCACTTGCGGTAGCGCACCTGCGAAAAAAGCATCGCAGGTGCGAAAGTCACTTACATTGCACTGGGGCCGCACCTGCGGTCGGTTGATCGCGCCTGCGGTCCCGCACCTGCGGAACCAAGGACGCACATGCGACCACTGGCCCAAGACTCCACTATCGCACCTGCAATCAAGGCCATCGCGCCTGCGAGGCCGCACCAGCGGAAAAACCTTCGCAGGTGCGAAGACACCAGAAGAAGTCTAGTTCAGCAGCTGCCAAGTCCCCAATATCACCCGTTAAGCACCCGAAACAACCCCGAGGCCCCCGGGACCTCAACCAAAACCACCAACCAACCCTAGAACCTCATTTGAACTAGGTCGAGCCTTAAAAACACGTCTCCTAACAGCAAAAATATCAATTATGCATAGGTTCAAGCCTAGAAACTTAAGAAAATTGTTAATTCACATCCGACGTCGAAACACGTCTAAACTTATCCGAATGACCTCAATTTTTGCAGACAAGTCCACAATGTCATAACGGTGCTGCTCCAACTTTCGGAATTCCATTCCGACCCTCGGATCAAAAACTCACTATCGGACTGGAACTTCAAAAATTCAAGCTTCGGCATTTCAAGCCTAAATGAGCTACGGACTTCCAAAAAGCATTCCAAACACGCGCCTAAGTCCAAAATCACCATATAATACTGTTCAGATCGTCCACGACCCATTCCGAGGTCGTTTACCAAAAGTCCAATCTCTAAACCATCCGAAAACCGAATTCCACCATGCACACAAGTCGATACTCGTATTCCGAAGTTGTTCCAGACATTATGCTGCTGAATGAAGCTTAATTTCTCAAAACGACCGATCGGGTCGTTACAGCCTCCCCCTCTTAAACCAACGTTCGTCCTCAAACGTGCTAGATTTGCCTCGAAGTCCTCAAGTCACTAAGTGCGCACCTCCAACATACACCCGCGGGTGATTCCATGTCACTCCGATCCACTTAAGCCTGACGACACCATCTCAACTGAAATTTAACCTTTCTAGCAATACTACTAAGCCTTCAAGCAAGAATTCTCACCTTTCATTCGTTCCAAAAGACCCGATTTTAAATCCATATTCGGTATCAGTCTCAACTATCTTCTTCAATTCATGCCACTTATGCAGGGTACAACCACACAACATGACACACCACACAAAGGCTCACAAGAACATTTCTGATAGCAATACTTGCCTGAGATAAAATTCGTACCGTCCATAAGCCTCATATTCAATAGGAACTCTTTTCAAACCTCCATAACATTGGCGATGATACAATAACCACAGAAACCATATAACAAAGCACCCAAATAATCTCACCTCAGCTAATACCAGCGGGCACACGCCCCATAAGCTAAAACTCACGAAGCATAGAACGAAAATGACTGGATATGGGAAGGGAAACACATAAGGGAATTATCAAACAAGTCAAACTAGAACAATCTACAAAACACAAAACCTACAAAACATTTAACAAGAGAGAATGAAAGTATACAAAGGACTCACAAGGATCATATACTGATTTAACCCTCACCGCGGCACACAGCCCGGTCTCAACATATCAATTCACCCGAAATCACGAGGGTACCGCCATCAACACTGAATGACAAGTAGAACATATCTCAACCATCTAGAGACTCACACTAGATCAATTCAGTCTACAACTCACAACACAGATTTGGCTCCCACACCGGTGGAGCATAGAAATCACAGCTCGTAACCAAGAATATTTAGAAATAATATCAAACCTACTGAAACAGGAAACATGAATTTACTACTAGCCCCATAACTCTCGACAACAGCTTGAAACAGACGATAAATAAGGCTATCACTCATAGAACCTCCGAAATCTGTTGTGACACATCGATCCGAAATCTGGGATAATCTCTCACCATGTGGCCACTATCTCCACACTCAAAGCACCCCGTCTACTGACGGGGTGGTGGAAACTGCGCGATACGGGTACTGCGAGACCCATGAACACCTGAGTCACCATGAAAAGCCTGAAGCGCGAACTGGACTGGCTGACCCGCAAAACCTCTACCATGACGCACCCTGCCTCCAAAATATGGACCAGTATATCTCCCCGGACTAGGAGGCCTCCTCGCCTCCTCAGACTCTCTCTCTCTATCTCATTTGCTCTCTCTCTCGTAATCCTGCCTTCCCTCTCTCTCTCTAGCATGCATACCCTCTATCCTCCTAGCAATGTTCACCACGTGGTTATATGGAATATCCATCTCCAACTCACGAGCCATACTGGATCTGATGTTGGGAATAAGCCCCTCAATGAACCGGCGAACTTTCTCGCGAACAGTAGAAACCAAGGCTAAGGCATGTCTAGCCAAACTGGTGTAAGGGACAGCATACTCCGAGACGGTCATAGCACCCTGGCGCAAATGCTCAAACTCCGCGCGCCATGCTTCCTTGAGGCTCTGTGGAACAAACTCTCTCAGGAAAATATCTGAAATTGGGTCCAATTCAGTGAAGCTACCTCGTCTGGGCTGTCTAACTCATGGGTGCGCCCCTCAGGCCCACGTCTCGAAATCGGGTAAAAGTTAGATTTCCCGGACACCCATTCACTCATGAACTCACTCAACATAAAATAATCGAAATCGATGCCAAAAACCCCATAAATCTTCAGAATTTCGGGTTGGAAAAATCTCAACCCTTTCCTATGGGTTTTCCCCCATTTTTGATAATTAAACTAAAGAAAACAACGGGAATTAATGGTCTAACAATGAATTAGGATTAGAAAATGTTACCTATGATCCTCCTCTTCCAAACCCACAGAAAATCGCCAGTTCTTGAGCCCTCACCCTATTTTTTAGAATAATGTGATGAACTCTCGGATTTTGGAATAAATCACACAGGAATCTCGCACCTGCGGACTCGATCACCGCACTTGCGGTAGCGCACCTGCGGAAAAAGCATCGCAGATGCGGAAGTCACTTACATTGCACTGGGGCCGCACCTGCGGTCACTTGATCGCGCCTGCGGTCCCGCACCTGCGGAACCCAGGTCGCATCTGCGACCACTAGCCCAAGACTCCACTATCGCACCTGCGATCAAGGCCATCGCGTCAGCGAGGCCGCACCAGCGGAAAAACCTTCGCAGGTGCGAAGACACCAGAAGAGGTCTGGTTCAGCAGTTGCCAAGTCCCCAATCTCACTCGTTAAGCACCCGAAACAACCCCGAAGCCCCCGGGACCTCAACCAAAACCACCAACCAACCCTAGCACCTCATTTGAACTAGGTCGAGCCTTAAAATCACGTCTCTTAACATCAAAAACATCGATTATGCATAGGTTCAAGCCTAGAAACTTAAGAAAATTATTAATTCACATCCGACGTCGAAACACGTCTAAACTTATCCGAATGACCTCAATTTTTGCAGACAAGTGCACAATGTCATAACGGAGCTGCTCCAATTTCCGGAATTCCATTCCGACCCTCGGATCAAAAACTCACTATCGGACTGGAACTTCAAAAATGTAAGCTTCGGCATTTCAAGCCTAAATGAGCTACGGACTTCCAAAAAGCATTCCAAACATGCGCCTAAGTCCAAAATCACCATATAATACTGTTGAAATCGTCCACGACCCATTCCGAGGTCGTTTACCAAAAGTCCAATTCCGATCAACTTTTCACCGTTCAAACTTCCAAAATAAGGTTCCTTCTTCCGATTTGACTCTAAACCATCCGAAAACCGAATTCCACCATGCACGCAAGTCGATACTCATATTCCGAAGTTGTTCCAGACCTTATGCCGCTGAACGAAGCTTAATTTCTCAAAACGACCGATCGGGTCGTTACATCCTCCCCCTCTTAAACCAACATTCGTCCTCTAACGTGCTAGATTCGCCTCGAAGTCCTCAAGTCACTGAGTGCGCACCTCCAACATACACCAGCGGGTGATTCCATGTCACTCCGATCCACTTAAGCCTGACGACACCATCTCAACTGAAATTTAACCTTTCTAGCGCTACTACTAAGCCTTCAAGCCAAAATTCTCACCTTCCATTCGTTCCAAAAGACCCAATTCTAAATCCATATTCGGTATCAGTCTCAACCAGCTTCTTCAAATCATGCCACATACGCAGGGTACAACCACACAACATGACACACCACACATAGGCTCACAAGAACATTTCTGATAGCAATACTTGTCTGAGATCAAATCCGTACCGGCCATAAGCCTCATATTCAATAGGAACTCTTTTCAAACCTCCATAACACTAGAGATGATACAATAACCACGAAAACCATATAACAAAGCACCCGAATAACCTCACCTCAGCTAATACCAACGGGCACACGCCCACAAGCTAAAAGTCACGAAGTATAGAACGAAAATGATTGGATATGGGAAGGGAAACACATAAGGGAATTATCAAACACGTCAAACTAGCACAATCTAAAAAACACAAAACCTACAAAACATTTAACAAGAGAGAATGAAACTATACAAAGGACTCACAAGGATCTTATACTGATTTAACCCTCACCGCGGCACACAGCCCGGTCTCAACATATCAATTCACCCGAAATCACGAGGGTACCGCCCTCAACACTGAATCACAAGTAGGACATATCTCAAACCATCTAGAGACTCACACTAGATCAATTCAGTCTACAACTCACAACAAAGATTTGGCTCCCACACCGGTGGAGCATAGAATCAAAGCTCGTAACCAAGAATATTTAGAAATCATATCAAACCTACTGAAACAGGCAACATGAATTTACTACTAGCCTCATAACTCTCGACAACAGCTAGAAACAGACGATAGATAAGGCTATCACTCATAGAACCTCCCTACAGGATAATCACATAAACAGAGTACAATTCATGAAACGCACCCATAAGTGGGACAACAAATAAGGGTGCTCACCCCAATAAGCAGAACCGTGAGGAACTACAGATAGTGTCCCTATATAACAAATCGAGTTCATACCTGAATGACATTCAACTGGCGCACCGGACTCAAACCTGCTATGTAACACATCAACGAGCCAAGCCTCCCCCTCTTGGGCGCCCTCTACCTACCTGAATACCCTGTTGTGACACATCGGTCCAAAATCTGGGACAATCTCTCACCATGTGGCCAGTATCTCCAAACTCAAAGCACCCCCTCTGCTGACGGGGCGGTGGAAACTGCACGGTACGGGTACTGCGAGACCCATGAACATCTGAGTCACCATGCAAAGCCTGAAGCGCGAACTGGACTGGCTGACCCGCAAAATCTCTACCATGATGCACCCTACCTCCAATATATAGACCAGTATATTTCCCCGATCTACGAGGCCTTCTCGGTTCCTCAGACTCTCTCTCTCTCTCTATCTCATCTGCTCTCTCTCTCGTGATCCTGCCTGCCCTCTCTCTCTCTAGCATGCATACCATCTATCCTCCCAGCAATGTTCACCACCTGCTGATATGGAATATCCATCTCCAACTCACGAGCCATACTGGATCTGATGCTGGGAATAAGCCCCTCAATGAACCGGCGAACTTTCTCGCGAACAGTAGAAACCAAGGTTAAGGCATGTCTAGCCAAACTGGTGTAACGGACAACATACTCCGAGACGGTCATAGCACCCTGGCGCAAATGCTCAAACTCCGCGCACCGTGCATCCCTGAGGCTCTGTGGAACAAACTCTCTCAGGAACATATCTGAAAACTAGGTCCAACTCAGTTAAGCTGCCTGGTCTGGGCTGTCTAACTCATGGGTGCGCCCCTCGGGCCCACGTCTCGGAATCGGGTAAAAGTTATATTTCCCGGACACCCATTCACTCATGAACTCACTCAACCAAAAATATTCGAAATTCGATGCCAAAAACCCCATAAATTTTCAGAATTTCGGGTTGGAAAAATCTCAACCCTTTCCTATGGTTTTTCCCCCATTTTTGATAATTAAACTAAAGAAAACAACGGGAATTAATGGTCTAACAATGACTTAGGATTATAAAATGTTACCTATGATCCTCCTCTTCCAAACCCACAGAAAATCGCCAATTCTTGAGCCTCACCCGATTTTTTAGAATAATGAGATGAACTCTCGGATTTTGGAATAAATCACACAGGAATCTCGCACCTGCGGACTCCATAACCGCACTTGCGCTAGCGCACCTGCGGAGAAAGCATCACAAGTGCGGAAGTCACTTACATTGCATTGGGGCCGCACTTGCGGTCGCTTGATCGCGCCTGCGCCCGCCTCTACGGAACCCAGGTCGCACCTGCGACCACTGGCCCAAGACTCCACTATCGCACCTGTGATCAAGGCCATCGCGCCTGCGAGGCCGCACCAGCCGAAAAACCTTCGCAGGTGCGAACACACCAGAAGAGGTCTAGTTCAGCAGTTGCCAAGTCCCCAATCTCACTCGTTAAGCACCCGAAACAACCCCGAGGCCCCAGGGACCTCAACCAAAACCCCCAACCAAACCTAGCACCTCATTTGAACTAGGTCGAGCCTTAAAATCACGTCTCTTAACATCAAAAACATGGATTATGCATAGGTTCAAGCCTAGAAACTTAAGAATATTCTGAATACACATCCGTCGCCGAAACACGTCTAAACTTATCTGAATGACCTCAATTGTTGCAGACAAGTCCTCAATGACATAACGGAGCTGATCCAACTTCCGGAATTCCATTCCGACCCTCGGATCAAAAACTCACTATCGGACTGGAACTTCAAAAATTCAAGCTTCAGCATTTCAAGCCTAAATGAGCTACAGACTTCCAAAAAGCATTCCGAACACGCGCCTAAGTCCAAAATCACCATACAAAGCTGTTGAGATCGTCCACGACCCATTCCGAGGTCGTTTACCAAAAGTCCAATTCCGATCAACTTTTCATCGTTCAAACTTCCAAAATAAGGTTCCTTCTTCCGATTTGACTCTAAACCATCTGAAACCGAATTCCACCATGCACGCAAGTCGATACTCATATTCTGAAGTTGTTCCAGACCTTATGCCGCTAAAAGGAGCTTAATTTCTCAAAACGACCGATTGGGTCGTTACAGATCTCAGAGAGCAAAACACAGCTGAAGAAAAACCAGAAAAACCAGCAACGACTTATAGGCAAAAAATTTCTGTCTGAACACCCGAAACACACCCGAGGCCCTTGGGACCTCAACCAAAACTACCAACCAACCCTAATACTTCATTCAAACTTGGTCGAGCCTTAAAAACACATCTCATACATTAAAATCATCAAATATGCATAGATTCAAGCCTAAGATTTTATGAAATTTCAAGAATTCTCATCTGATGCCAAAACACGTCTAAACTCGTCCGAATGACCTCAAATTTTGCACATAGGTCATAAATGACATTACGGACCTCCTGTCGCTTTCGGAATTCCATTCTGAGTCCGATATCAAAATTTCACCTATCTGCCGAAAACTCCAAAAATGAAACTTCGGCATTTCAAGCTTCAATGAGCTACGGACTTCCAAAATACATTCCGAACACTCTCCCAACCCCGGAATCACCTAGCGGAGCTAACGGAACTATCAGATTTCCATTCCGAGGCCGTCTTCACACTGCTCCCACTACGGGCAACTTTCCAACACTTTAAGCTCTCATTTAGGGACTAAATGTCCCAAAACTCTCCGAAACTCAAAATCGAACGTCCCGACAATTCAATTAAGCAGAAATAGACTTAGGGAAAATAATTAACAGGGGATCAGGGCGTTAATTCTTAAGACGGCCGAAAGGGTCGTCACAATAGTATAGCGTAAGTATATATATATATTATATATATATAAGCTATATTCGATATAATATTAGCTAATCCACTTATACTTAATGCATAGTATAGCGTAAGTATATATATATATATATAAAAGCTACATTCGATATAATATTAGCTAATCCACTTACACTTAGTGCATAGTATATCGTAAGTATATATATTATGTATATATGTAAGCTACATTCGATATAATATTACCTAATACACTTATACTTAGTGCATAGTATAGTGTATGTATATATATATATACGCTACATTTGATATAATATTAGCTAATACACTTATACTTAGTGCATAGTATAGCGTAAGTATACATATTATATATATATATATATATATATATATATATAAGCTACATTCGATATAATATTAGCTAA
>ML411110.1:15321-54664 GCA_005239525.1 Nicotiana knightiana | reverse complement strand
ACAGGGGGAATTCAACATATGCAACCTGGCCCTGATCCTGCTCCACAGCAACAAGACACCAAGGAATCGTCTAGGAATGAACAGCTGGTACTTAAACCACGTAGATATCAGAGTTCTCCCCCTCTTGAGAACATCATAACAGATTTGGCATCCGAAATCAAAACAAGACCATCCTTGAAAAATCTGTGTGTATTTGATGCTTTTTATCCATGATCGAACCAAAGAACNGCCACTAGACAGATCAGTGATTGGCACCAAGTGGGTCTTCAGGAACAAGCTCGATGAGGATGGAACTGTTACAAGGAATAAGGCAAGATTAGTTGTTCAAGGGTATAGTCAAGAAGAAGGAATTTGACTATGATGAGACCTTTTCCCCTGTGGCAAGACTTGAGGCAATCAGACTTCTTATAGCATTTTCTGCACACATGGAATTCACTCTTCATCAGATGGATGTTAAGAGTGCCTTTCTCAATGGCTATCTGAAGGAAGATGTATTTGTCAAGAAGCCTCCAGATTTTGAAAGCGATGAGTCACCTAACCACGTATACAAACTCGACAAGGCTCTATATGGTCTCAAACAAGCACCAAGATCATGGTACGAACGATTATCAAAATTCCTTCTAGAACATGGGTACAAACGAAGCAAAATTGATAGTACCTTGTTCTTAAGGGAAAATGGTAAGGATCTCCTAGTTGTGCAAATATATGTGGATGATATTATATTTGGGGCGACTACTGAAAAATTGAGCAAGGAATTTGCTATGCTAATGGGAAGTGAGTTTGAGATTAGTATGATGGGTGAGCTAAAAAATTTCTTAGGCTTGAAAATTAAGCAAAATCCAAATGGAACAATGATTCACCAACAAAAGTATGTGAAAGAATTTCTCAAGAAGTTTAAAATGGAAGACTCAAAAGAAATAGACACTCCCATAGCCACAACTACAAAATTGGATGTGGATGAACCTAGTTCATCTATTGATCAGAAGCTATACAGAGGGATGATTGGGTCTCTATTATATCTCACTGCCAGCAGACCTGATATTGTGTTCAGTGTGGGATTGTGTGCTAGGTTTCAGGCAAATCCAAAGGAGTCCCACCTCGCTGCAGTAAAGAGAATTTTGAGATATTTGAAAGGCACCACTGATTTGTGCCTTTGGTATCCTAAAGGTAGTAATTTCGACCTTGTAGGATATGCTGATGCTGATTATGCAGGATTCCTGGTTGACAGGAAAAGTACTTCAGGTATGGCTCACTTTCTGGGTTCATGCCTTGTGTCTTGGGCTACCAAGAAACAAAATTCAGTAGCCCTGTCTACTGATGAGGCTGAATATGTGGCTGCAGCCTCATGCTGTGCCCAGTTGCTATGGATCAAGCAACAACTCATGGACTTTGGTATTGATGTGGGATGCATTTCTATTTTTTTTATAATACTAGTGTTATTAGTACGACGAGGAACCCGGTTCATCACAAAAGGACTAAGCACATAGATGTTAGGCACCATTTCCTAAGGGATAACTATGAAAAAAGAATGATCTCAATCGAATTTTGTGCTACTGATCATCAAATTGCTAATATATTCACTAAAGCACTTAGTATGGAGCATTTTGAGAGAAACAGGCTGGAATTAGGGATGGTTAAGATCACCTGATTAAAAATGAAAAGAATTATATAAAAATAATTTTTTTTTTTGGCTAGAAAATTTTAATTAGGTACTTAATCAGATTAATAATTGCTCAGCATCATGTCTTTATTGCCATACTCTTGTGCCATGCATTAATATGATTCCCTGGATACTAATAATGTTTATCTATCTTTGTAAATTAAGGCAATTTAAATATTTCTAACAGGATGAACCTGGTTCATCCATGCTGATTCATCTGACTGACAAGGTACGTACACTTCTCCATATATTAATTCAATACAGTCATACATGAGCAGGATTCTTTCCATAATTGGGTCAAATTCAAATACTTCGTAATCACACAAATTGAACCAATTTCAAGAAGTCCAGTATTTACGTAATTAGCCTAGGTTAGGGGGAAATTAAATGTCTAATCAAGTCTGTCTTTCGGCGATTAGACTCCTACTTGAGTACAAATTCTGCAGGTTGAAATCTCCCTAGCCACATCTTATAAAAGGTCATCATTACTCTTCTCTTCATAAAGCTACCTTCAAACGAAGTTCAACTCATACTACACAGCCCAAAACTGATAACTCGCCTTTTCTTCCTAACAATACATAATAATGTCTTCACCACCACCAGCTTCTTCTTCTAATTCATAAATCGTGATTATGATAGAGGACATTCTAAATCTGTCTCCAATTCTCCATCCGTTTACAGTTCTGAATCACCAGAAATTTCATCAACCTCTGAAAATACACCCATTCCTGAACCCATTCCAAACCCTACTCCTGCTCCCAAGAATCGTCGTGTCAAAGTTCTTGCCCGAAAATCTGTTGCTTCTGGGGCTAGGGAAAAATTCTTGGAGGATCTTATTAAAGCATACAAAGGTACTAAGTCAGATTCGTCCAGTGAATCCTTTAAATCAGCCAATGAGGGAGACGCACCTGGTTCAACCAGTTATAAAGAAGGTAATCTTGAAATCGATTCTGAATTTACTTCTGCTAATAAAAGATTCGTGTTGGTTGGGTCTGTTATTGATGTTGAAATACCTGGAAGGCAGAGGGGTGGTAGAAAAGAAAGAATTCTTGAGATAGAGGGAAAAGAAGTTGTGAGGGGATCTGGGGAGGATGGTACCACACTGGTTATCTGTGGTCCCATTCCTGAAACTGTTGGAGAAAACGTCACAAATTTAGGGGGAAGCACAGTTGAGGAAGTTGCAACAGGTCTTGCAAGTCTGAATAAAGGAACAGATGAACCTGGTTCATCTGGGGAAGAAACATTGGTTGAAAGGCTATAGAAACTGGGGGAGTCCTATAACCCCAAGAAAAGAAGGACTCAGAAGCCCAAGAAGTCAACTCACCCAGTTCCTTCAAAGAAAAGAAAAATTTCTGAAGTTGCTGATGTTCCTGCTCCAAAAGTAAGAGCTACTCGTAGCATTGTGAGGGATGAAGAATAGAAATTGGAAAAGTCTCTGAAAGAGAGCAAGAAGAAAAGGGCAGCAAAAGGAAAAGCAAAAGTTGGAGAGCCTGTTGAGGCTATTGAGATCGAAGAGACGACGTTGGACTTGGTCCAACAGGAGGAGCAGCCTGCTCCACATGTGGTTGAGACACCAAAACCCACAAAGGCTAAGGCTTCTTCAAAGAAGTCAGTTAGAATGTCTGTCTCACCAACAAGATCTGTTAAGAGGACCAGGGCCAAGCCAAAGAAAGTGAAAATAGTTGAGAAAGAGGATGATGATGCAGACTGGAGTGGAGAGGAGGAGAAGGAAATAGGAGAGGTGACTGACAGAGTTACCATGTTTGGAAGGAGAACAATACTGAAGGGTAAGCTGATGAAGGATCTAGAGGAGCCTGGAATGTAATATTTGTTGGAAACTCTGGAGGTGCAGGGTTGGAAGAACATGGTCCTTCGCATGGAAGGTAGGCTGGCACGGGCTGAGTTGGTAGAATTCATGGGAAATGCCATTGTCAAGGAAGGCAGGGTCACCTCCATGGTCAAAATAATTGAAGCTTCCTTTGATTCTAAAGAACTGGGTGTTATTCTGAACATACCAGCTGAGGGCTATAAGGACTACACAAGGAAAAGATGGCCTTGTCTAGATGGGATGGCCTCATCAATCAACATCACCATATTCTTTAGTAATAGTGAGAAGGAGATTGAACCCAGGCCGGTTTACAAGAGTGAAATGAAGCCAGAGCACAAGCTACTCTTCGAGTTCGTCATCAAGTTCCTACTGCCTAGACAAGAAAGAAGGCACATTGCAAATTATATGGATCTTACCTTGATGGAGTGCTTGTACAGGGGAAAGCAAATAAATTGGCCAGCTTTCATCATCCAACTCTTGGACAGAGTTGTGAATGGAACCAAAGTACACACAATTCCACATGGCTTCATTCTGACAGCAGTGCTTGCACATTTTGGGGTTCCAGTGAAGAAGGCTAAGATGGCTATTGCCAAAGACCAGTTTGGGAAGGAAACTTTGCTGACATGTGACTATAATGTAAATGTTCCTGTGGATGAACCTGATTCATCTAGGAAGCAACCAGTCAACAGGAAAGTTAGAAATCTGGTGCAGGAAAATGATATTAAGGATATGGAGATCCTTCGTTTGAAGTCTCGTGTGATTGAGGTTGAAGCTGAGCGGGATGCTCTTACGGCAGAATTAGCAAAGGAGAAAGAAAAGAACGAGGGTGTTCTTCAGCAGATGCTTTCTCTCCTACAATCCAAGGCCACAACCTCCTCTGCACGTTCCCATCCTTAGGCTGTCCAAAGCTTCCAAAACCCCTCTTTAGACCAGTTGTTCAGTTTCAGTTATTTTTACTCTATTTTTTGCTCATGGTTGGTTTGTTTTTGTTTTTCTGTATGGTGGTTGATAATTTTTCCTAATCAATGGATTTTGCTTCTAGTTATTANGCTTAAAACCATCCAAAGTGTTTGAAGTGTATACAGGATTAAGCACAGAGTTTGTCATCATCAAAAATGGGGAATTTGTTGACCCATGTCACTGCATAGTTTTGAAGATTGACAAACGGCTGACCAGTTGAACCAGGTCCATCAGAGCACACATCTTAAAAGGAATAGTTGGCACATGAACCGTATATGTATAGGAGATATTTGTGAATGTGAAATATCAATGAACCAAGAGATTGTCTCCTAATGAGAAAAGGTTGCAAACTAATGAGAAGATTGAAGTCGAATTCAGCAAGGAAATTAACAAAAGAAAGGAAGTTGAGTTTGGTACGAATTTTTTCACCCAGGTAGAGTTGGACTAGAATTATACGACAAGCTCAACTGACTTTATAAATACTTGATGTATTTCTGATGGAATTCTACACGCACAAAAGATGAAGTGAATAAAAAGTCTGAAAGCAATGTTCCCAGAGTCAATTTGCTAGCAGAGTCATTGTGCGAATAAAAGGATACATATCAACTAGAAGAACCAGTTCCATCTGATTAATTATTGAGTCTAGTTGATTGTAGTAGGAGTTTTAATATTGTGTCTTTCAGCTTTCATAGAAGCAATTGTAATAGGTACGCATTGTTCAAGTTAGAGTTAACTTGAAGCTTATAGAAATTAGCTAGGGGCTAGTTACTACAAAGGATTAGAGTTAGTCCTAGGATTACAAAAGAGTTTATTTTGTAAGTCCGTTTGGCTAAGAGTGTTTAGTGAAGAGTTTGAGCAAATCCAACTGAGTAGTAGGTCGTGGTTTTTTCATCTTTTGAGCCAGGTGTTTTCCACGTAAAAATCTTTGTGTTTTTACTTTACTGCTTTTAATATTCCACAACAGTAGAAATAAGTATATCAATAAGAACCAGGTTCTTCTATTGAGACAACACTCGAAAATTGGGTACCACACAAAGTAACTTATCATCTTCTGTGGTATTGACATCTAAAACATCAATTGGTATCATAGCAGGTTATCCTTGAAAGGCTAACACCTTGGAGAAGATCAAGATGAGTGCACCACCTGGAAATTGGGAAGGTCAATCAACTGCAAGGCCACCACTCTTCAATGGCCAATATTACTCTTGGTAGAAAAACAGGATGAATGGTATCATGCTTCGGACAAGATTCATGTCCAGGAAAGATCCATCCCTCAATAATATCAATCACGCTCATTGGGGGTGTGTACAGACTCCGGAGAGGCTGCTTCAGCCCAAGCGCTATCATAAATCAATATAAATGTTGCGGCGTACAACCCGATCCCATAAATGTCACTCATAATAAATCTCTCGACCTCACTCAGTCATCAATCTCTCCAGTCTCACTCATGGGCCCACAATGTCATGAACTTATCCCGAAAACAATGATATGATGTATCAATAAATAACAACAGAGACTGGGATATGATATGAGATGCATAGATATGACTAAGTACGAAATGTAACTGAAATCAGTAAGATGACAGCAAGAAACGACCACTATGGGTCCCAACAGTACCAGCATAAAGCCTAAACATGATATCTAGCATGATCGACATCTCAATTACTTTATCACATGATGAAAACACGGATATCAACCAAATAGAACCGCTACACAGTTCCATAGAACCAACCAGGTCACAATTCCGACGATGCACGCTCGCACGCCCACTTGGCATGTGCGTCACCTCAATACCAATTACATAATACATAATTTGGGGTTTTGAACCCTCAGAACCAAATTTGAAAGTGTTATTTACCTTAATCTTGGTAAAACTCTACTCCAAAGTGCCTTGGCCTCTCAGATCTGTCTCCAAACATCCCAAATCTAGCCATAAGTAGTACAATACAATTAATATAGGCTAAAGGATCAATTCCACAAGAAAAATACTAAATTATAGCCAACAATCTAAAATCGGCTCAAACCCGGGCCCACATCTCAAAATTCGACAAAAGTCTCAAAACTCGAAAGCCCATTCACTCACGAGTCTAACCATAACAAATTCACTAAAATTCGACACCAAATGGTCCTTCAAATCCCCAAAATTCATTCTCCAAATCCCTAGCCTCAAACCCCCAAATTTCACCTCAACACCACACAATCTAGGTGCGAAAAACAATGGGGAAACAAGATTGTTGATAAAAACAAGTACAAGAAGCTTACCTCAATAATCCCCTCGAAAATCCTCTCCAAAATTGCCTAAGTCCGAGTTCAAAATGTTGAAATGAGGCTAAAATCGCAAACCCTTGCTTTTAAACATTCTACCTAGGCATTTCGCACATGCGGCCATTCATTCGCACCTGCGGAACCGCTTCTGTGGCTAAAACTCCGCTTCTACGGAATCCACTTACCCAGCTGACTCCGCTTCTGTGAGCGTTGGACTGCATCTGCGAACAGCCCAGGTGTAGAAAATGCCATCGCACCTGCAGAACCAGCAGCATCTGCGCCCTTCTGCCCGTTTCTGTGACCATTCAGGTGCTGAAGAATCTTCCCACGTGCGATCTCTACTCACCTCTCCCTTGTCCAATTCTGTGGCTCTTGCCTCTTTCTGCAGACTCGCACCTGCGGTTCCCACTCCGCAGGTGCGGTTACACCAGTAGCAACAACACTCAGTTGCTTCACCAACTCAAAACCAAGTCCGTTAATCATCCGGAATTAACCCGAGGTCCCCCGGACCTCAACCAAACATGCCAACAAGCCCTAAATCATGATACTAACTTATTCAAACCCTCAAATCAACTCAAACAACATCAAAAACACGAATTACACACGGATTCAAGCCTAATGAACTTTGAAATTTTCAAATTCTGCAAAGCACATCTGATTGACCTCAATTGGCACACAAATCATAAATGATACCACGAACCTACTCCAACTTCCAAAAATCTAATCCGACCCCGATATCAAAAAGTCCACTCTCGGTCAAACTTTCCAAAATTCCAACTTTCGCCATTTCAAGCCTAATTCTACTGCGGACCTCCAAATCACATTCTGGACGTGCTCCTAAGTCCAAAATCACCTAACGGAGCTATTGGAACCATCAAAATTCAAATTCGAGGTCGTTTACATAAAAGTCGACATCTAGTCAACTTTTTTTTCCAACTTAAGCTTTCAATTAAGAGACTAAGTGTCTCAATTCACTTTGAAATCTCTATAGATCTGAACCAAATAACTCGGTAAGTCATATAACAGATGTAGAACACAAAAAGGAGCAGAAAATGGAGGAACAAGGCTACAACTCTCGAAACGACCAGCTGGGTCGTCAGATCCTCCCCCTCTTAAACGAATGTTCATCCTTGAACGAGTATAGAGACATACCTGAAGTGATGAAAAGATGAGGATAACGACTGCGCATATCATTGCTCGATCTCCCAAGTCGCCTTCTCGACTGGTTGACCCCTCTACTGAACCTTCACGGAAGCAATGTTCTTTGAGCTCAGCTTTCGAACCTGCCTTTCCAAAATAGCCACCGGCTCCTTAACATAAGATAAATCCTTGTCCAACTGGACTGAGTTGAAATCCAACACGTGAGACGGATCGCCGTGATACTTCTGGAGCATAGAAAAATAGAATACTAGGTGAACCCCTGCTAGACTGGGAGGCAAGTCAAGCTCATAAGTAACCCCCCAACATGTCGTAACACCTCAAATGGGCCGATAAACCTTGGGCCCAACTTTCCCTTCTTGCCGAACATCATAACACCCATGATGGGTGACACCCGGAGCATGGATCGCTCTCCAACCATGAATGCAACATCACGACCCTTCCGATCCGCATAACTCTTCTGTTTGGACTAGGCTGTATGGGCTGTGTGAAGTCTATCTTGAATCACCTTAACCTTCTCCAGAGCATCCCGAACCAAGTCTGTACCCAATAACCTAGCCTCGCTCGGCTCGAACCAACCCACTAGAGACCGACACCGCCTACCATACAAAGCCTCATACAGTGCCATCTGGATGCTCGACTGATAATTGTTGTTGTAGGCGAACTCCACAAGTGGCAAGAACTGATCCCGCGAACCTCCAAACTCCATCACACACGCACGGAGAATATCCTCTAATATTAGAATAGTGTGCTCGGACTGTCTATCCTCCTGAGGGTGAAATGCTATGCTCAACTCCACTCAAGTACTCAACTCATGTTGTACGACCCTCCAGAACCGTGATGTAAACTGCGTACCCCGATTGGAGATGATGGATAGCGATACGCCATGAAGCCTGACAATCTCGCAGATATAAACTCGAGCCAGCTACTCGGAAGAATAGGTAGTCACCACAGGAATCAAATGAGCTCACTTGGTCAGCCTATCCATAATCACCCAAACTGCATCAAACTTCTGCTGAGTCCGTGGAAGCCCAACAACAAAATCCATAGTAATCCACTCCCATTTTCACTCCGGAATCTCTAACTTCTGAAGCAATCCACCTGGCAGTTGATGCTCATACTTCACCTGCTAACAATTTAGACACTGAGCTACATACTCCCCTATGTTCTTCTTCATTCTTCCCACCAATAATGTTGTCTCAAGTCCTAATATATCTTCGCGGCACCCGGATGAATAGAATACCGCGAAACTGTGAGCCTCCTGGAGAATCAACTCATGCAAACCATTTACATTGGGCACATATAGCCTGCTCTGCATCCTCAATGCACCAGCATCCCTAATAGTGACCTCCTTAGCATCACTATGCCAGACCATGTACTTAAGGACAAGATGGGGGTCATTATACTGACGCTCCCTGATACGATCATAAAGAGAAGACCGAGAGACCACACAAGCCAATACTCGATTCGGCTCAGAAATATCCAATCTAACAAACTGCATGGATAAGTCCTGAACATCCAACACCAATGGCCTCTATGATGCTGGTAGATATGCTAAGCTCCCCAAACTCTCCGCCCGGCGACTCAACGCATCGGCCACCACATTGGCCTTCCCGGGATGGTACAAAATAGTGATATCATAATCCTTAAGCAGCTACAACCACCTTCGCTAGTGCTAGTTAAGATCCTTATGTTTGAACAGATGCTGCAAACTCTGGTGATCAGTGTAAATCTCATAATGGACACCGTACAAATAGTGCCCCCAAATCTTCAAGGCATAAACAATAGCTGCTAACTCAAGGTCATAGACATGATAGTTCTCTTCATGGGTCTTCTACTGTCTGGACGCGTAGGCAATCACCCGACCATCCTGCATCAACACCACATCGAGACCAATCTGCGATGCATCACAATATATAGTATAAGACCCTGAACATGTAGACAATACCAATACTGAGGCTATAGTCAAAGTTGTCTTGAGCTTCTGAAAGCTCTCCTCACACTCCTTTGTCTACCTGAACGGAGCACCCTTCTGGGTCAGCCTGGTCATAGGTGCTATAATAGATGAGAAACCCTCTACAAATCGACAGTAATACCCCGTCAAACCAAGAAAACTCTGGATCTCCGTAGCTGAGGATGGTCTAGGCCAACTATGCACTGCTCCAACCTTCTTCGAATCCACCTTGATCCCATTATTCAATACTACATGACCCAAGAATGCCACCGACTCTAGCCAAAACTCACATTTGAAATTTTTTGCATATAACTTCTTATATCTCAAGGTATGAAGCACAGTCCTCAGGTGCTTCTCATGATCCTCCAGAGTACGGGATTACACCAGAATGTCGTCAATAAACACAATGACGAATGAGTCAATATAGGGCTGGAACACACGGTGCATCAAGTGCATAAATATTGTTGGGGCGTTGGTCAACCCAAATGACATCACAAGGAAATCGTAGTAACCATACCGGGTCTTGAAAGTAGTCTTTGTGATATCTGGCTCCCGAATCTTCAACTAATGATAGCCCGAACGTAAGTAAATCTTGAAAAACACCCTGGCACCCTATAACTGATCAAATAGGTCATCAATACGAGGAAATGGATACATGTTCTTCACTGTAACTTTGTTCAACTGGCGATAATCAATGCACATATGCATAGAACCATCATTTTTCTTCACAAACAAGACCGGAGCACCCCAATGTGACACACTGGGCCGAATGAATCCCTTATCAAGCAACTCATGTAACTGCTCCTTCAATTCCTTCAACTCAAGAGGATCCATACGATATGGAGGAATAGAGATGGGTGAGTTCCCAGCAACAAATCAATGCCAAGGTTAATATCTCTGTCGGGCGGCATGCCCGGAAGATCAGCTGGAAATACATCTGGAAAATCCCTCACTACTGGGACTGACTCAACTGTAGGGGTATCAATACTGACATCTTTAACATAAGCTAGATATGCGTCACACCCCTTCTCAACCCTTCGTTGAGCTTTAAGAATTGAAATAACTCTGCTGGGAGTCTACTCTAAGGTACCTCTCCAGTCTAATCGCGGTAATCCTGGCATAACTAGCGTCACAGTCTTGGCATGACAATCAAGAATAGCATAATGGGGTGACAACTAGTCCATGTCCAAAATAATATCAAAATCTACCATACTGAGAAATAATAAATCGGCTCTGGTCTCAAAACCACTAAGAACCACCAAACACGACCAATACACACGGTCCACAACAATAGAATCTCCCACATATTTCGACACATAAATAGGATAACTCAAAGAATCATGGGCTACGCCCAAATAAGAAGAAAATAAGAGGACACATAGGAATTAGTGGAGCCTGGATCAAATAAAACTGATGCATCTCTATGACAAACCAGAACAATACCTGCAATGATAGAATCAGAGGCAACTGCCTCTATACGAGCAGAAAGAGCATAATATCTGGCTTGGCCTCCCCCTCTAGGGCGACCTCGACCTTCACCTCGTGCTAGCTGAGCAAATGGGGTGGTAGCTGGTGTTGTAACTGTAGCCTGAGGACCTGGTAGAGAATGCGGTGGTTGAGAAGTATGTGGAGGTGTACCCCTCCTAAGTCTGGGGCAATCCCTCATCATATGGTGAGTGTCGCCAGACTCAAAACAAGCTCTTGGAGGGCGTGGCTGTTGTGACTGACTCGGGCCAGGTCTGCTGGACTTACCGCTAAAAGCACCCCGTGCAGGAGGTGCACTAGATACTAGCGGTGCATAATAAGGCTGCTAGGGCCTAGAAGGGGCCGGAATACCATTGGCGGCTGGAAGAGCTAAATGAATGGGGCGACTCACATAGCCCCTACCATGACGAACTGCAGTTGGGGCGCGAGTACCATTATAAGTGTCAGACTCTCAAGACCACTTGGCCTCCCTCTATTATCTCTCCTGAGCAAGCATACCCTCCAACCTTCTAGCAATACTCACAACCTGCTAGTAAGAAATATCCATCTTCAACTTCTGAGCCATGCTAAGACTGATACTAGGGTGGAGTCCCTCAATAAACCTACGAACCCTCTCTCGAACTGTAGCAACCAATGCTGGTGCATGTCGGGCCAAATCACTGAAGCGAACTGCATACTTCGATACAGTCATAGCACCCTGGTGCAACTACTCAAACTCCACACGCCACGCATCTCTGAGACTCTAAGGAACATACTCCCTCAAGAATATGTTCGAGAACTGAGTCCATGTAAGTGAAGCTGCCTTAGCTGGACTACCCAACCCATAAGCACGCCACCACTGATAGGATGCTCCTCTAAGCTGGAATGTAATAAAAGAAACCCTACTCGACTTCGTTACACCCATAGTACGGAGAATATGGTGACACTCCTCCATAAAACCCTGGGCATCATCTGTCGCCAATCCACTAAAGGTAGGAGGGAGGTACTTCTTGTACCTCTCAAGTCTCAGCTGCTCCACCTTAGAAACTGCTACACTAGCCTCGGGCTGAACTGGGGCTACCGGCTGCATCAATATAATCTCTGAAACTGGTCGATCTGAACCCGCTGCTCTAGGGTACGGGCGACGGGATTTTGTGCTCCTCCCCTGGCTTTAGATGTGGCAGGAGCAAGTGGAATCAATCCATCCTGAGCTAAGGTGCTGAAACTGGGCTAGAGTATCCTTGAGGGCTGGTGCAACAACATGTACCTCAGGTGCCTGCCCTCCAGCTGGAGCTACTAGAGGCTTATCTGTAGCAACTCGTGTGGGTGCTCTGGCTGCACCACATGAACGTCCTTGACCTCTACCCCGGCCACGGACTCTCGCGGCCCTAGCAGGGGGTGCGGGTGCCTGGTCATCAGATCCGCCTGTACGTATCCTCACCATCTGTGAGAGAATAGAATACACAAGTTTAGAATTTTTCAGTCAACAATTTTCGCACGACAAGGAATCAAAGAAGTGTAATTTTACTAATAGTTCCATAGTCTCCCGAAAATAAGTACAAAAATATCTGTACCGATCCGCGAGACTCTAATAAACCGGCTTGTGACTCACGACACCTATGAACCTAGATCTCTGATACCAACTTGTCACGTCCCAATTCCCCCTTTGTAAGAGGTCCTGATACCACCTAGTCTCTACAACTAGGTAAGCCTAACAAATTTTGGAAAAACAAAAATAAAAGTAAAATTAACAATAAAATGCAACACGATAATAAAATTGATGATATGATGCCCTCGGCATGTACCAAACCCAACACTCGAGTATACACAGAATGTTTTCCAAAACCTGGTAGTCATAAGTCACAAGCTACAGAAAAGAACTAATGTCTATATACACCAGAATCTAAGTAAAATACGGAAATGAGGGGATAGAAGGGGACTCCGAGGTCTGTGGATGCGGAAGATGTACCTTGAAGTCTCGGTACAACAACAAGCACTCTCAGCTAATAGCGGGTCTGATAAGAAGAGTAGCATGAGTACACCACAATGATACCCAGTAAGTGCCAAGCCCAATCTCGGTAGAGTAGTGATGAGATCAGGTCCGGCCCTACTAGGATATAATAATAAGACAGATGATATAATAAAATGAAGAAAAACGGAGAATTTTGACAGAATTAATTCACAGAGAAGATAACAACACAGCACAATGAGATGACAACATAGGCGCTCCTGAGATACCGTCTCGTAGTCCCAAAAGTAAATACTCAACAGGGGATCTCCCGAGATATCATCTCGTAGTCCCAAAAGTAAAATTGCGAGGAGATCTCCCGAGGTACCGCTTCGTAGTCTCAAAAGTAAATATGCGAGGAGATCTCCCAAGGTACCTCCTCGTAGTCTCAAAAGTAAATGTGCAGGGGGGGTCTCCCGAGGTATCACCTCGTAGTCCCAAAAGTAAACACACAACTCAAATCAGTGAAGAAAGCAATTAACAACAAGAATTTTACAGCTAAGGTTGATCCAATTCAAGTAAAGGCAAGAATTCAACTAAACATGCTGCACAGAATCCAAATAAGTATTTAAGACACATAGACATGCAAGACTAGGCTAAACAAGATAACTACACATGCTAGTATAACTCAATTAAGGTGTAACAGGATATTATTCAGTGAAAAAAATTGGATTTTACAACAATTAGCTCGTGTACGCACTCGTCACCTCGCGTACACGGCGCTCACATATCACAATAGTGCCAAATCCTAAGGGGATTTCCCCCACACAAGGTTAAGCAAGCCACTTCCTCGAACCGGGATCAATCAATCAGTAAGAATGCCCTTTCCTCAATTATCCAACTCCAAATGGCCCAAATCTAGCCAAACACAATTACATATAATAAATACCACTACAATAGACTAATCTAATTAATGAAATCAAGACTTTAACAAGAATTTCGAAAATTGTTCTAAAAAACCTCCCCGAGCCCACGTCTCGGAATCGGGTAAAAGTCACAAAATATGATCACCCACTCACTCGCGAGTTCACTCATACTAAAATAATCCAAATCCGATATCAAAATGCGAATCAAAACTCAAAAACTTAGTTGAAGAACTTCCAACCTTTTCCCCAAATTTCTCAACCAAATTCCTTAATTAAATGATAAAATCAATTATAGATTAGTGGAATATAACCATAAACAAGTTAAGGATCGTTAACCAAAAGTTCTCTCTGAAAAACCCTTGAATTATCGCCTCAATCTGAGCTCTCAAAGTCCCAAAATTGAAAATGGGATAAAACCCTCGAACTTAGCCTTTTCTGCTCAGCGATTTCGCTTCTGCGGGCTTCCAGCGCACCTGCATAAATTCCATCGCATGGCAGAATTGATTTAAGATACCTAGGTCCGCTTCTGCGATCAGGTGGCCACACCTGCGGACAATTGTCCGCTTCTGCGAAAACCTCCCCCAGCTCGACCTTCGCTTCTGCGATCACCTCTTCGCAAGAGCGGCTCCACTTCTGCGGTCCCTTTGTCGCACCTGCGACCACTGTCTTTCCAAACCAAGGCCGCATCTGCGAGCCCCCTTCCGCCGTGCGTGTCTGCACCTGTGGCCAACCCCACTGCATGTGCGATGACACCAGAAGTTGAAAAACTTCAGCAGTTACACAAGTCCAAATTTCGATCTGTTAAGCATCTGAAACTCACCCGAGGCCCCGGGACCTCAACCAAACGTACCAACAAGTCCTAAAACACCATACGAACTTAGTTGAGTCCTCAAATCACATCAAACAACGTTAAAAACACGAATCACCCTCCAATTCAAACTTAATGGACTTTGAAACTTCAAACCTCTATAACCGATGCCGAAACATATCAAATCACGCCCGATTGACCTCAAATTTTGCACACAGGTCATAATTGACATTATGGACCTACTGCAACTTCTGGAATCAGAATCAGACCTCGATATCAAAAAGTCCACTTCCGGTCAAATTTCCCAAAAATTCAACTTTCGCCATTTCAAGCCTAATTCAGCTACACAATCCAGACACGCTCCTAAGTCCTAAATCACTCAACGGAACTGACGAAACTCCATTCCGGAGTCGTCTTCACACGGTTCCAACTACGATAAAAAATCCTAGAACTGAAGCTTCCGTTTTAGGGACTAAGTGTCCCAAATTACTACGAAACCACAAATAGAACCTCCCGACAAGTCACATAAGCAGAAAAAGACACGCGGAAAGCAGTAGACAGGGGATCAAGGCTATTACTCTCAAAATGATCGGCCGGGTCGTTACACTATAAATTTTATTTTTAAAGAGTAAAAGATTGATATGCCATTTCACTTTTAGATCTTTATGTTTGTAGAATTATTAGTGTTGTTGACTCTTACCAGCTATTTTTTTTCTTTCTCACACATTTATATTCTTAAATATTTTCTTAGCTGTTGTTTAATAATTGGGTATTTTTCAATATTACACGAAAAATTGATTAAAAAAATATTATTTGAGAAAAAAAATAGTTCAAATATAATATAAAAATATATTATCGTGGAGTATTTTTTTCTCAATTTCAACTCTTTATGCAGTCCATTTAATATTACTTTTATTTTTCTTGGTATTGGACATTATGGAATGGTGCATTTCTAATATGGAGGATTCTTATGAAATTGATTTTATTAAATCTTCCTACATAATTTAAATAAGAATAAAATTTTATTAATTTTAAAATCTTAAATTAAAAATTAGTATAGAAGGTATTGTAGTCCAAAAAATAGGTTATTGCAAGTTATACCCTTTCCCTATGAGTTCTTCCATTGAATTATTTTAGGGCTATTTCGGTCTATTAATATTGTATTTGTGCTTTTATAATAATATATGCCATCCCTTTTCAAAATGAATTTGACAATATAATACATTCTCAAATTAAATTAGTAATAGAACATTATAATATATTTTCAAATTAAATTAGTAATAGGAATATTTAAGAAGTATATCCTAAAAATAATAGGATTACATGACTAAAAATATGTCTCTACCCCGAAGGTATTTATATTAAAATGAAACACAACGTATTCCTAAATGTATTATCTCTATGCCCGAATAATTATACTAATATGATTCCTAAAGGTAATCATGTAAGATTCCTAACGTGTAGTATTATGTCCTAAAACTAATAGGATTATAAGATTAATATCTAGAATTCTGATTTTGTCCTTTTATTATGAGTTATAATGCTTAATATTATAAGATTATTTTTGTAAACCGACATTGTATTCATACTTTTATAATAATATAGATAGATATAGTTGGACACAGGGGCGAATCCTCAATTTCTCATGCCGACTTTTATTTAGATCTTATATTTATTTTAAAAAATATATTAAATATATACAAATTATTAGTTTAGAGCCTATTAACTTAAAATAACTATGTACAAAAATATCAAATTGTGGTTCCTGTCTAATAGCCTGTTTCGCCAAACTTTTCACCACGTCAAAAGTACTTTTTTTTTCTTTCAAAAAAGTGTTTTCCCCCTCAATTTGAGGTGTTTGGCCAAAGTGTTTTTGGCTAAAAGCAGAAGTAATTTTGAAGAACTAGAAAAAATTAACTTCTCTCCAGAAGCAGAAGCAGAAGCAGTTTTGACTTTTCTTCCTACCAAAAATACCCTTTGAAATTTTTTATATATACCAAAATAACCTTACTTAGTTTAAACTATTAAGTAATATAAAATTACTTTTGGGATGAACTTTCATATTTATTGGAAGTTTATTTTGATATATTTAAATTATCATGAAAGAATAAAGTACTTTTCAATTTTATTTTTATATTTTACTTAAATAAAATAAAAAATTTAATTATTATCTTATAATAAATATTTGTAATTATTTATATACTTATATAATATTAACTATTAAGCAAATCTCTTCGTGTCCTTATTTGTAATTTGACATATAAAAGCACTTTTTGAAAAACATGATCAAACACAAATTATTGTTCAAAAATACTTTTTATATTAACATAAACTATTTTTTTTCAAAAATACTTTTTTGTACTATTTTTCCAGCTTGGCCAAACATACTATAACTTAAATAACATTAAATATGTGACTTGATACTATTTTTATAATCTTTGGATATCTTTAAACGATAGCATGATGACCCTCCAATGGGGAGTGATGTTCTTCTTAATCCCTTATCCTCTCCTTTAGGCAACAGATTCCCACTGAACAATTGCAATTCTATTTCTACTTCAAATTCCACACGCTGTTTCTCCAACAGCTCCGGCGGCCGTGGAGCCGGCAGCGGCGGTGTCCGGTGGGAGAGCAATAACAGGCGCCAAAAAGACTACCAGCGGTTTAGCTGGGATGACGAGCTTAGGGCTAACTTTAAGGAAGATGATTTTGGTTTCGGAAGCGCCGTGAAGCAGCGAATTTGGTGGTCCGATGATTCTTCGCTTTGGGGAGATGACTATGAAGATGAAGATGAAGAAGCTGGATTTGGTAGCTTTGGTGTTATGGAGGATTCCATTGGCTTTGCCTGGGTGACGAAGGTAACTTTATCCTTTTCTAAAGTAAAGTAGATCAGGAAAAACCCGTATACAGACCCAATATTGTAGTCTTAAAATTATTTTTTGTCGAGGCTCAATTAATTTTTTGATAAATAAATTGGTTCCTGTTATACTTATTTAATCATGGATAGAGAATAATATTGGGGATCATAATTTATAATTAGTTTATGTTAATAATTTACTTAAAATTAAATCATAAATTATAATATGTTTAAATTGCTCCAATTAACATAAAAAGACTACGTGCTATAATACCCATTTTTAACATCCACATCAAACATAACATCAAATTAAAATTTTAATTTGAATGGCATTATTTTCCTATTTGAATATTTTACAAGAGAATACATTAAAGCTGCAAGTGTCATCTATATTAACAAATTTTCTAGAATAAGAAGCTTACCAATATATCTGTAAACTATTTTTGAATACGTCCAAATTGGTTTCACAAGAGTTTCAACAGTGGGAACAATCAGCTACTTGATGAAAGTTAACACGAACAACATCATTCTTTAAAATACGATAAAAGATGAAAAAAAACTTACTATTAATTTTACTTCATGTCTTGTATACAACAAAATCAAGATAAATTCTTAGTACAGTAAATAAAGAGAAACTTCCAAGGGGACTCGCACCCCTAAAGAGGCAATTTACTACTTCAAACAAAGAGAACCAAATGCACTAAACAAATATTAACATGATATAAATTTTAGTAATTCATAGTAGTTCAAATTATATTTTATTATAATTCGTTTAAAATGATGTTAACTGGTGATAAAATATAAAACATGTGAAGAAGTCTATATAAATTTTTATAGGGATTTTAATTTTTTTTCTTAATTAAGGAGATAAGAGAAATATTTTTATTTTTCTATAAATTTTTCATATGTAAATTTTCATAATACTTTAAAACAATGTGGGTAAATACGAAAATCTTGTAAATATTTACCAATATCTTTGTTGCACTATTATTTAAAAAATTAAGTTTACTTTCTCTGTGAAAATTTCTAGTTAACAAAACCAAAATTAATAATTTTACCAAATGAGAAAAATGAAGGTTTCAAATGATTATTTGAATGTAGTACTCTCCATAAAAGTAATCTAATCAACATGGAGTAACATTTAAAGAAGTGTTGTAGTTATGGGAATGTGGGTCCCATGTTATCAATGATAGTTAGCATTTAAAAATTGCAAACAAAGTAGGAATTTTTTTTTGAAATGACAAATATACCCTTGGTCTACCAACTTCTCATTTCTATATAATAGAAATTTTTCTATAGATTTTTGATATGTTAATTTTCATAAAACTTTAAAACAGTGTGGGTAAATACGAAAATTTTGTAAATATTTACCAATATCTTCTTTTGTTGCACTATCATTTAAAAAATTAAGTTTATTTTCTCTGTGAAAATTTCTAGTTAACAAAACCAAAATTAATAATTTTACCAATGAGAAAAAAGAACATTTCAAATGATCATTTGCATGCAGTACTCTGCATAAAAGTAGTCTAATTAACATGGAGTAACATTTAAAGAAGTGTTGTAATTATGGGAATGTGGGTCCCATGTGTATCAATGATAGTTAGCATTTAAGAATTGCAAACAAAGTAGGAATTTTTTGAAATGACAAATATACCCTTAGTCTACCAACTTCTCATTTCTATATAATAGAAAAGCGTTTCTTAAGTTTTCTTTTCTCCACCCGTTGTAAGTATTTATGTTAATCGAAATTTGAAATGTGTGCAAACTTACACTCTGCTTGGATCATTGTTACCATTGTTTTATAATGTATTGTATCGTACCGTATCGTTTTATGAATACAATATTTGGATAGATTGTATTGTTTACTGTTATTAAGTAATATTTTTGATGTTTGGTTTGACTGTATCGTACTGGACTGTAACTGATAAGTTTACTAAAATACCCTTAAATATTTTAAATATTAAATTTATTTATGAATTACGCATAAAAATAAGTAAAGGACAAATTAGTAAAGGGCCTAACCTATTCTTGTTATCTTTGACCGTGGAGTTGGCAACGACAGAACCAACTTCGAGAAAAAAAAGAGACGAAGATGAAGTAGGTTATAAGTTGGAGATTTGGAGTTAAAAAAAAAAGAAGGTAAAGGGTAAAATGGAATTATAGAGTAATAAGTTAGGGCATAATTGGAAGAAAAATAGGAAACAATCTCACCACACCCCAATCTCGCGCGGTCGTCATGCCCAATCTCGCGATCACGGGGTTCCATGATTCCACAAGGACCGATATTGCGTTCAACCCTTCCTCGATCGCGGCCGGTCAACTGCTTCGCCCCAACCTTTCTCTCACGATTGCGGCTCCCAACTCGTGATCGGGATGATGCACCAGAAACCCAAAAATAGTGCTTGCACTAGTGCTCAGCCTTCCAAATGTTCCAAAACATGCCCGAACCCCTTGGATCCCAACCCAAACCACACCAACAAGTCATAAACAGTTAGATCAACATATGAACACATTCAAAACTCAAATTAGAGCACAAATATGAAAAATGAGAGGTCGAGTTATTACAATAGTGGATAGGTTTCTAAGGATATAGCAAAATCTACTTAAATCACCTGTTAATTCCTATTATGAGAAGCTTCTGAGTAGGGACGAGTCAACTTTTCCACTTATATCAGTATACGAGCATGTTTTTGCCCTTCTTTTAATGAATTTTATTGCTTTGTAAAAAATATCCACCTGATGTTGCTTCTTGGGATTTGAACCTTACTTCTGAAGGTTGTTATTCTACCTCTTCGACTTCTAGACCATCCCCTTCGGGGCACTCTTTCTGAATTATTCCGAGAGGAGAAGTGAGTCAGTTTCTCTGACCAAGTAGGATATTCCGTTGGTATTTGCAGTGAAAGCTCTGATCATGTTTTCTCCTACATCCCTCAGGACTCCTGCACAACTGAGAGGAGTGCACTAAATTGTTTTTGGTGCTTTTAACATTTCAAAAATCGAGGCAACTTCACTTGTCAAAAATAATTTAGGCCACTTCAGTTGAGATCATTGTAAGTGCTAGGTTAAGAAAACTGAGAACTGTCAGATTCATCAACTAGATGAAGACCAGAACATTTCAAGAGCAAGTTAACATGGACTATGGCTTTCCTAGTGCATTTTATATACATTCATATATAAATTGAAGTCTTGTTGACATGATATTAGGTAAAGACTTCCTGATTTTAGAAGATTTATCTGAATTCCAGTTTGACATTTATGGCCAAGATGACACTTTTCTGTTTCTGGCAAAGTATTTGACAAATTTGTGAAAATGTATGAGTCTACTCAGCTGTTTGCTCAAACACTTGCAGTTTTGGTTGTTTCACTTCCTCACCAGTAGCATAAAAGATGATAAAAATATATTAAAATATTCAAGATCTTTCTTGCTTGGTATTAAAGCTGTTCCAGTGTAGGTGTATCTGAGCATCCGACCTTAATGCACTTTAGAAGCTATTAAACAACCCATGTGGAACAACTATATGAGTTAGCATCCTTCTATATGTGTAACCCGTTTTTGTTTGCATGTGAACATTTATGCGAACTTATGAGCGCGAGAGTCGTCTTACCAAAGGTTGGCTAAAAGTTGGCTCTGCCTACCCTGTGAAAGATACGAGCATCCAACCCAAAACCTCAAGGCAATGGGTGGAGTAGTCCAAGACTTGTATAAACTACTTTCAAAGCCTAATCACCCATGTGGAACAATTCTATAAAAAGGTGTCTACATAACTTTAAATTGTTACACGCGTTTGTCATTTGTGTTGTGCTTCTTTCTGTAATTTTACGGACAAGTTGAGTTGCAAATTTGCCGTACTAAGCCAATTCCATCTAGTTAAGACGTGTAATTGCTCCCTATGCTTCCAAGTTGTTCTCGAACTCTGATGCAGCCCTATACTTGTTTGCACATACTTTTCAGTTCTTTCTAGATAAGCATTTTCTAAGAAACTGAGAACTCTTTTCTGTCATGTCTTATCCAAAAAGAAAATGATGATGAAGCTGAGATCACAAAATTGGCATTTTTCTATCTAGATGTTAAATATTAGACTTGATTAGCTTGGATCACAGGGAGAAAAATTGCCAGGGATCATCTTATAACTACAATATTTCAATCTTTTCTGTTCATTAGATGTCAGAGATCCTTTAAATATGTGAAAGAACAATTTTGAGTGTTTTTCCACCTGTTGGTTCGTACTTTTAAGTTTTATGACTGATTGTGACATCCGGTTCATTAAGGCTTATAAACCTCTTTTTGTGAAGACTGTTGTAAGTAAAAAATGTCTTATGGGTCTGGTGCAGGTGCTCAGAGCCTTTGGTTGGATGCTTCCAGCCGTTATTATGTCAGCGGTACTTGGAACTGGCACAAATACTATTATCATGGCATTAGCACTTCCTTTGGCGCAGTCTGCTCTTTCATTGGTAATGGATGCCATCTGGGGATGGTCCAATGACAACCCACGATCCAAGTCCAAGAAAAAGAAAAGACCCTATGCTAGAGCAGCGAGCAACCCTGGAATAAGAACGGGGAAAGGACAAAATACTCGAAATGGCAAGGGAGTTGGAGACTATCAATCCTGGGCTGCTTCAAATGGTGCATCAGATAGAAAAAAGTCACGAAGCACTGTAAATTTTGGTGGTTGGGATGAACTAGACAATCATGGGATGGAAGGACAGTCGAAAAAGCCCCCTAATCAAAGACTGGCTGAACCAACACAGAGGACTGATGGTAAATTGAGTAAGAGAATCGGGAGGAGAGAAACTCCATTGCTATTGAGACTGGTCATTGCTGTTTTCCCGTTCATGGGATCGTGGGCCAAGCTATTGTAAAATTTGTAATAAGCTTCGGGAGTTGAAGCCCTTTGTAGAACCAAACCTTGCTGTTTGGCAGCAAACTATCTTTGATTTGGTCCTTGGAGTTGAAACCCAAAAGAATATTGTTGTACAGATTAAACATAGTTTAGATGAGCTTGTGTTCATTCTTACTCAGCTTGAGCACTCTTGTCCTAGAACAATGCTAGACAGAAAAGCATGGTGTTACCTTGATTAATTTGTTTTTCTTTTGTTTCAGAAGGATTTGTCTTCTGTTTCTTATAGCACTCGAAAATGATATGAAGATATTAATGTTGTGTTTAGCAGTTTCAGGGGCTCTTGTTTCGGATTGAAGTGAAACTGGCGAGAAAGGTAATAATTTAGTTCTTAAATGTGATAACTTTCATTGATCTTGTTAGCAACATTTCTGGTTAAGAGTTATTCTTACTACTAGTTAATAAGCTCTTGTAATGAAAGCTTCCTTTCTTTTTTCTGGAGATCAACTCTATAATGAATGCTGGTGTTTCTTCAGGTAAAATTGGGTTCTTTCAATGATTGGTTAATCAAAAATGGTCTTATGTTAGAATAAATATGGAAAATAAAAGTAAAGGTAAAGAATTTAAATAAAAGGAACTGAAACAGAAAGATTTTCACCAATCATTCATAGACTTGCCTCCCCTTTGGGAGGGGCCAAACGAACACATATTGATATGGTCATTTGCACTTCCCATATTTGGACGGTCCTATTCAAATTTTTTCTTCTTCAAGGATGAAAATGGTCATATTTGTCTTTCATTTTCGCCAGCTCCTCTAAGTTAAATTCCAATTGGCACGTTCAGTGAATAGATTCTTCTTGAGATGTCTTTTACCGATTAAAAGGCGGAGGCGTGAGGTGCGGCATTTTACTTGATTCGGGGAAGACTTAAACTTCGAGATATGGAGCGTAAGACCCACAGATTCTTAAAGTTTTAACTTATAAATTAATAATATATCACAATAACACAATATATTTAACTTATAAATTAATAATATATCACAATAACACAATATATATACACACACACACACGTTAAATGTCCAAGAAAATTAAAAAGAAATAAAAAAACTCATAGAAAGTAAAATATCTAGCATGTTTTTACAAGTATAAATAATACAATAATGTTAAAGTTACTATGAAATATCAATTAACTATAACGTGTTAACTTTCAAACAATTAAAAATCACATTTTCTTAAAAGATATTATTAAACTATGTGATTTAGCTTTCTAAAAGTAAATACTCAATAAATTTCATCAATACTATAACTCAAAATATTATTCCTTCATGAGTAAATACAAAATTATTTTTAAATAGCAAAATAATAAAAGTCTGATAAACTTCAGAGATATCGAACTAAGACATGAAGATCTATAAAGTAAAGATATAAATTTTAGCGATCTATCTTCAGAACAAATATTCAAATGATACTCACCCTCACGATATTCTCAGTTAATAAAATATGCAATACTATGGTTCGTTATTTCAGTTATTTACAACCTTCGTATTCCTATAGACGAATAGAATGTTAAGCATTCATTTATTAAAGAATTTTGAGAGTAACTAATAAGTGAAATCGACACATGATTTGAATTGGAGATATTGTGTGAGCCTCGAGCGTTAAGCATTAGGTTTGTTTAAGGCGCACAGTCGGACGCTTGGGAACGTAAGCCTTACAGAACTAAGCCTCCACATGCGAGCCTCAAAGGCGATTTCCAAAAAAAACCTTTTAAACACTGATTTCAGAAATTAAAAGGCTAGCTTAGAAAGATTTTATTGACAACGAAAACCATGACTGCATTAACCCTACAAAGATGTCCATTGCAACCTAAGAGCTCACCTCTCTACCCCACCTTTCAACTTGCATTTGGATAGTGTTAGTAATATGTATTGCTGTAAAATAAAATAATAATAATTTTTGAAAAATACAGAAACAGTAAGAAACCTCACTAGCGCGGGCTCTAGCACGGGATTAGTGCGGCCGCGCTAGTGGAATATACCAGGGACAGTGAGAAACCTGACTAGCGGGACCACTAGCGTGTGCTGAGTGCGGGCGCGCTAGCCCAGACGTCCTTAGCTTTTCTATAAAAAATAATATAAGAATAAATCGAGCCCACTGAATACACAATGTGTCCTCAAGGAAATTATTCCCCTCAAATACCCGAGGTGTTGGAATATATCCTTCCAGGATAGAACGATTTAACTCACCAGAGTATCGGTACCAAAAACTCCGGTGAAGAGCGAACCACTCGAAGGCTATAAAATACACTGGAATATTTTGTGCAGAAGAAGAAGAAGAAGATCTAAATATTTAGTAAGTAAAAATTCTGGGATTCAAGGTATATTTATAGCCAATTTCGTACTGTTTCTGAAAAGGTTTTGCAACCTTTCAGAACAGCCATAGCTGTTTTGAACAGGTATGAATATTGTGGGAAATTAAAAACGGATTTAAAATAATCCGGGAAAGAAAACGGGTTGGACTGGACCGGGTCGCGGGTCATTCTGAATTTAAAATTTTTTTCCATTAATTAATTAAATAATTTGAAAAGAATTTTATCCAAAAAGATTAATCAATCAATCTTTGACCAAATCCGAAGCCGAAGCCGAGCCGAGCAAGCGACGACGGCGCGAGGGCTTGCCTTCTTATCAACTCTTTAAGAGCTAGAAGAAGAGCTTTTCTATATATACACATAAATTTTCTTTCCTTCTTCTAATGAGGGACAAAGTGCACTAATCCAAAATTTCGTTTCCCTCCATTTCTTTTCCCACCATTTTCCATTCACTCTCTTTAAGCTACACCAAGCTTAAAATTAAGCTAGACTAAGCTTAAAATTAAGCTACATTAAGCTTAAAGACCAACTATTAATATATATTATTTTGGGGGATCTAGGCTGCCGGTAGGGGTGAGATTAGGGGTGTACAAACCGAACCGAAAAACCGCACCAAACCGAAAAATCAAACCAAACCGATTAAAAAACTCGACGTGGTTTGGTTTGATTTGGTTTGGTATTGAGTGAAAAAACCCGAACCAACCCGACATATAAATATATAATTTTATATATACTTTTAAGATTTTATATAGAATTTTCTTTACAAAAATATCTAAAAATATTTGGGATTCTCTTGCGGGATATAAATTTTAATAGAATATGAAGTGCTCCATATTTATTGACCTTAAATAATGAGTTTTGATCACTTTCTTATCAAGTGTTACTGAAATGCGTCTATCTCTTTGTTCTTTCATATTCATATCATATGTTAAGATCTATTAAATTCTTATATCTTTTTCGAATGTGAAGTGATTATTAATATTTAGGTATCATATTAATTTTATGTTTAATTACTAAATTCGGTTAACCTGAATGTGTATATCAACGAAAAATTTTGGCGGAGGACTAAAAATATAAATATTATGTGTTACTAATAGAATTATTTCATAAGAATATTTTAATTGATAATATGTTTGTCAATTTTTTATATTTTTAGTAAATATATATTTAATTATCAAATATTTAACAAAGTAAGATTGAAATAATATGTAAGTAACAAAAAACCCGAAAACCCGATAAAACCGAATCAATCCAAACCGATATAATTGGTTTGATTTGGTTTTGATAAAACCCGAACCAACCCTATCCATGTACACCCCTAGGTGAGATCGATCGTATCTGCTCATCTTGAATGATATATTATTTCTTGATCTTTTTCTTATTGATAGAAGCCTATCATTCTAAAAGGGGTTCAAATTTTTTTTATTTTAGCTAGTGGGAATTGAACCTATAACCTTATCAAGGTTTTGAACCCCCTTGATCATTAAACTACACTTCTGAGTTGTGTTAAGGAGGTTGAAAACTTAATATATAAAGGTAAAAGACATATTTTGCGTTATATATACAGTATAGTTTTTCGGCGAAGGGGGTTCGGATGAATCCCTCCGCCCCTATCGCCCCTAATTACAGCTTAATATTATTGGCTTTGAAGATTTAAACCAAGAAAATCGTAGTACTAACCCAAGAACATGGGTGTCTTTGCTATGTGGTGGAGCCAAAGATATGGGAATATATGTTCACACGTGAAAGAAGAGGTGCTAGCTAGTAGAGATATATGAATGATTATAGGCCTTTCCCTTTTGATCTGAAACCGAGAAAAGTTCGTTCAAACATGACCGTCCAAATATTTGACAATTTGGTCAATGGGACAAATCAATCACTGTATATGAAGTCCAAATTGGAACATATAAGGACCATTGGATACTAAAGTCGGATTGGCCATGTAAATTTGAAGTGCTTTCCCTATCACTGAGAGCAAAACAGAATCTTGCATATTACTAATTTAATTTGAAACTTTATACTTCACAAGAGTATCTACAGCTAGCACCACATAAAGTATATGATTTGATTGATTGGATTATTATGTGCAAGGAAAGTATTTTCAGGATCAAAATCACATGTAATCTAGACAATTAGTAAAAGTGAGATTTTACAGGTTATCTCTTGAAGCGTGAACACGACTCTTTAGTCGCGTGAGCCTTCAGTTTCACATAGTCTCGTTGAAATCTCTACCACCTACACGATCACGATCCTCGAACGTTCCACGGTCTTCTACTGTGTTACCCAAATAATTCCCGGAAATAATAATTTCGTGTGGGCAAAATTTTCTAAGAAAATAGGCTGAAAATTTCGGCCCATTTTTCTTTTATTTACCTAGGTGGAAAACCTTATGTATTTATAGCACAAGTTTTAAGAGTTAAAATCTTTTTTCAAAACCTATTGGATTTTCTTTTCCATCAGAAAAAAGGATTCCGTTATTTCCTATTATTTAGGCACAACAAGGACCACATAATTTAATTAACAAGGCTTTCAATTATGGAATTAATTTATAATTTTCGAAATTAATATCCACCATAATTAATTACGAATTATTTCACTAAAAATTCATAATTGCACTCCTTATTCAATTTCGAAATTCATCTATTAAATCTTATTTAACTCCCCATATTAAGATTTAGATACTAATCAATAAATTAAATTACTGACGATTTAATTTATTGATTATTTTTTTTAGACTTTCGCTTAATTTATTTTATGTGTCGGATACAAAATCCACCGGCCGGGTTTACACATGAAAACTTATAAGCTTTCATAAAGGTGTATCATCAATCTCTAAACCGAGACATACTAACTATTACTTCGCCTATGTACATTATTATTGTCCAATTTACCAGGCATATTGACAATCTCGCCTTTTAATAAATTAAAACAATAATAACATACGCAACTAATAATAATTATATCAAGATTAAGAGTATAAGTACATTTAATGGCTAGAGAGTTTATTTTATTAAGTCAGTATAAAATACTTATCTCTACTTGGTCCGTTCAATACATACAAAATGTACTAGCACAAGAAGTTGGAATTAAACCATTCCCATAATCAAGATAAATTATGTTTAATCTTGTGCTACAATCATTCCTGATGGTTTGTCCAATTCCATCATTATGAACTCAAACTTTATACTTATAAGAACCGATGATTTAATCTTCCGTGTACAAGCTAAACTCTATACACTAAATCATCTACTATATAAGCAAAGGACACAAACTAATATATGATCTATTTAAAACTTTATTAAAATTGAATGAACAATTATATCATAATAAATACTATATCTAAATCAAACTCATGGTTAATAGTATATATCCCAACAATCTTCCACTTAGACTTTTAACCATGACAATTGTTCTAAACACATGGTTAATAGCATATGCCCCAACAATCTTCCACTTGGATTCATAACCATGCATCCACAACTTTCTCAGGCATTCTTTTACATCACTATTAAAAGTCTTCACCAAATAAGGTTTTGTTAAAGAACCTTGCCACGTCCCCATCACTTCCTCATCCTCAACCTCTAGAGGAGTGGTAGAAACTTATTTGTACTTCTTGTTTTGACTTTTGCTCTGACTTCTTCCCATCTAAGCATTTGCTTCGGCCTACAAAAGCTCGGACGAGCGGGGAATATCATAAACTCAAAGAAGACCAGGGTCAGCCAGAAGAGGAAGCGTAGCTGGCACGTTGAACCATGTCTGTCAACGGTGAAAGATAGGAGTTATTTTTGATGCAATATTTCTCCAGTAGTGCTTTGTCATTACTATCTAGTTTGGTATTAAATACTGCAGGGATCCTGTTACCGAAACTATCCCAAGAATGTATACTGAACTATGATTTTCCTTAGTATTCTCCCACTACGACGAAGTACTACTAATATTACCTTCATTACCTTACAATATTGAAATATTATCTACTTCTTACTATAATGTTCATTATTCAAACATCACTCCCACTCGACAAAGGCATATTCTGTCTATCAACGTTCTCCCACTACTTAAATGCAATGGAACGCCAATTTCGATATGTGGATTTTGATGTTCTTGAACATCTAGTTATTTCTTTGCCTAGTTCCTGTAAAAATAGTTTACTTCTAGGAATTTGGTTTATTGAACATTCCTTTTCTAGAAAAATGCATTTGTTTTAAAAATTTCCTTATTTTCTTTAGGACAATAAAATAGACCTCCATTCGTTTTCTTGAATATTCAACAAACATGCACCTATCCATTCTTAGTTCCAACTTACATAGCCGCTTTCCCTTTCAGCATATGTGCTAGACAATCCTATATCTGAATATGCTACATGCTGAGCTTACATTCAGTCCACAGTTCTATAGATGTCACATGTACTAACTTAAAAAAAATTAATCAGAATGTAATTTGCAGTTTCTAGGAAATATTCCAAAAACAAATAAGGCAAATCTGAATAACACATCATTAATCTATCCAGGTCCAAAAGAGACTTATTTCTTCTTTATACCACACAACTCTATTATGGAGTTTACACTGTAGACAATTGAGGTGTAATCCCTTATTCTGATAAGTAACAAAAGAACTCTTTAGAGAGGTGCTCACCACTACAATCAAATTGCAATAACTTAATATATTTCCTTGGCGCTTCTCCGTTTCAAGTCTTAAAAACCTTGAATTACTTAAATAATTAAGATTTATGGTGCATCAAATAAATATATTAATATTTTGAGTAATCATTTACGAACGTCACAAAATACTAAAAACTATCTTTTACGAGTATGTTCATTTAACCATACAAATCAGAAGTGATTCATTCTAGCTTATCACTAGGTTTATTTCCTTCCAAACAGGATCCACAAGTTGGTAGTGCCTCTACTTTCAATGAACCTTAAGGTCCATCCTTGATCAACTTAAAATCCTATCCAGATTAATATGATTTATGCAAAGGTGCACAAATAAGTTTTACTCAATTATGAAGAACATATTCTCTTATGAGATAGACTAATATTGTTCTGTTCAGGAGAGACATTAATATAAAATAATAAGGTCATGCATTCATGTACCACAAGAGATAAAATGTTTATCAAGCAAAATTTAAAACAAATATCCATCTCTTATTTTGCCCAGAAACCAGATTTAAATTCCTTCTAACAAAAGGTACAAAGGCACATATATTACATACTTTAAATTAATGCCTTATCACTATCAAAAGAAAATTTTAACAATTAATTCGACAAATCGCATAAAGTCAAATTCTCATTAGATAAAATATTAAATAGATCATAATAAGTCAAAATACTGAATAATAAAATTCAGACTGCATTCAATATTTATATACATACATGCATCTAGAATAATAAATTTTGATGGGAAAAGAATCACTCATGAAAAGCATATTATATAATGCAAGAATTATACAATCCAAAAAGAAACAGAATCAGCTCAGATGGAGAGTATACTATTATTTTCAGACAATCGTATATAACCATTCAATACTAAAATTTTAGACACACTACACGTGTATGTATTTATGCATCTTTAATAGAAAATTTCGATGGGAAAAGAACTACTCATGTAACATACATATGTAATGCCACATTATTCACTCAAATAATTAAAACTGACCCAACTCAGATTGAGGGTGTACTATTAATTTAAGTCAAGTGAACATCATAATTAATAACTCTAGTTCTATTGATTCAACATGTATACTCAGATGGAGAGTAAGTACATGATATCAATTACTAGTATTTCACCTAGTGAACTTACAATAAATTTATTCGATATGGAGGAAGACCTAAAGTCAACGCGTAAATTTATTACTCACTTGAAATTAATAGTGGAAGACCATAGAAATATATTTCTATCATCACTTAATCATGATTGTATTTTAGTTATAAAATTGATTCAACCCTTAAACTCAGATAGAGAGTTAATACAGATTATCAATAACTAGTAACTATATCCAGTGAGTTCATAATAAATTTATTCGATATGGAGGAAGACCTAATGTCAACGCGTAAATTTATTATCTCACTATAAATAAAAAATGAAGACCATAGGAGTTAATTTCGATCACCACTTTATCACAACCACAAACTTTTCTCTGAGAATTAAGTTCCATAACTAAAAAAATGCTCAAAACTCCATTTAAACAGTCTTAAAATGCTAAAATTAACGTTTTCACTGCATAGCAATGAGTATTGATCAGTGAGATGTTTCTGATAAACCTACCAAATTTCAGATTAATCGGAGATCGTTAAAATCACAATCTCCAAAAATTGCAACAAAATTTGAAAAATTATCATTTTAAGCATTTTTAAGAAATTAAAATATGACCTATGTTCTTATCATATACCAATTCATGTAAAATAAACATGTGCTATCATGTTCCAGATTAGATATAAATAAAATGATAAAAAGAACGACTTTTCATATGTAAATCACATTTTCATCCGCCAAACCTCCAAAAAACTCATCTAAACAATCCCGAATCGTCAAATATGGTGATTCACTGCATACTAATGAGTTCTTCTTAACTGATTGTTTCCGACGATCCTACCGAATTTCAGGTCATTCGGAGATCGTGAAATTCACGATCGCAAAAAACTACACCAAATTCGAACAAATTAATTTTGGCGTATTTAGGATTAAATCCATGGGATTTTCATTCTTGCTATATATCATATCAAGTTAAAACATCATGTTTCAGATTTAACACAAATAAAGAATAATTTTTCATTTTGATAACAAATTTAATTTTAAAAACTGTTTGAAAACCATCTAAATGACCTCAAAATGCCGAAAACCAGCATGATTCACTGCAAAAGCAGTGAGTTTTTCTCATTAGATCGTTTTTGATGAACTTACCAAGTTTCAGATCAATCGGAGTTTGTCAAATTCATGACCAGCCTGTAACCAAACTCGGAGAATAACCGTTTTAAACAGTTTCATGAATTAAAATAAATATGATATTGATTTCCATTCTCCTTATAATTATACTATGAGCTCAAGACACATATTATGTTCTACCTATTTCTAGGATACATAATATCTCCCTTTGCATTAAATTATTCTTTTATTAAACACACAAGAGCCTAAGATATCATATTTTCTCCTGTTTGGCGAAAACCCCAATATCTCTTCACATAGATGGAGTTGGTCTCACAAGTACCCATAGATAAAAACTTTTTTCTAGTTAAAAAAACTCCACCGCTGATGTAGATTTATCAAGGATAATTTTCACATGGTACATTAAGCAGATTTTAATGAATCTAATAAATAGACCATTTTGTGGATCCTACTTATTAATCATAATGCTCAATCCATGAATAGACATAGTTTCACATGTACAATTTATTAAGAATTTTCCATGAGTTCAAATAAACAAACAACTTTAGTGGCAACTATTTATTACTCTTAAAATTCTCAATTTAAAAGTGAAAATATATATAGCTCATAAAATTATTTTATGAAAGAATATGGATCATAGCTTAAGAGCCATACCAATAATATAAATCTCATACAAAATGCCGTCATATTTCACTTAATACAACATCCAACTAGAGAACAAAATTCCTCATCGAAAATCCAAGACTAGTAATCACATAGGGCATGAAGACATAAACTAAAATTTGAGAATTTATTTTTATGCACAAATATGCCAAACACACCAATCATTAGTCATCCAGGATATCAAACAGAGGATTTCACTTTCTTACAAAATAATTATATCATCACACAATATCAAGTATACCTTGTAAGACATAGTCAATAAAATCCTACACCTTTATTATTGAATTTAATACAATAACACATCTATTTGCTAATAGTCAATGTGTAAATCCATTATATCATTAGTATTTAACCATGGAGACCATGAGCAGAGTCACCCCACCACCATTGAATTAAAAACGAATTAAAATTATTAAGAAATAATTTCCAGAAAATAGAAAAACGTCCAAAATATAGTCCAAATTAAACGACCTCAAAACGCCGGAAAAAAATCATGATTCACTGCTAAAGCAGTGAGTTTTTCTCACCACATTGTTTCTCATGGACCCACCAAATTTCGGCTCAATCGGAGTCCGTCAAGTTCGTTGACCTCCGAAAACATCGGCAGTTAAGTCAAAATCGGGTTTTACATTTTTCTAGGATTTTCCTCAAAAAAATCTAATCATCCCAATCAAATATCAGTAAAAAAAGATATCTCATGATTATAAGAATAATCCAAAATTTTCTGCCAAGTTAATTCACAAAACAACAATGCACTTTCAGAAAATAACATATACATGTAATTCAAAAACGCACATAAACACAAATATACTTGTTTCATGAAAAAACTTAGTTATCTAATTAGATGTGAGTGGGCTCCGATACTGTTGTTTTAGATGTCAATACCACACAATTATACAAGTTAATTGTGAGGTACCCAATTTTTCGAGTGCTGTCTCAATAGAAGAACCTGGTTCTTCTTGATGTACTTACTTCTACCGTTGCGGAATATTAAAAGCAGTAAAGTAAAAACACATAGATTTTTACGTGGAAAACACCTGGCTCAAAAGGTGAAAAAATCACGACCTACTCCTCAGTAGGATTTGCTCAAACACTTCACTAAAAACTCTGAAACGGACTTACAAAATAAACTCTTTTGTAATCCTAGGACTAGCTCTAATCCCTTTGTAGTAACTAGCCCTTAGCTAATTTCTACAAGCCTCAAGTTAACTCTAACTTGAACAATGGGTACCTATTACAATTGCTTCTATGAAAGCTGAAAAGATACAATATTAAAACTCCCACTACAATCAACTAGACTAAATAATTAATCAGATGGAACTGGTTCTTCTAGTTGAACTGTAGCCTTTAAATCGCACAATGATTCTGCAAGTAAAATAACAATGGGAACTTTGCATTCAGATTTTGATTCACTTCAGCTTTTGTGCTTGTGGAATTCTAGCAGAAATATATCAAGTATTTATAGAATCAGTTGTTGAGCTTGTCGTCCAATTCTAGTCCAACTCTACCTGGGGAACAAATTCGTATCAAACTCAACTTCATTTCTTTTGTTACTTTCCTTGCTGAATTCGACTTCAATCTTCTCATCAGTTTGCAACCTTTTCGCATTAGGAGACAATCTCTTGGTTCATTGATATTTCATATTTACAAATATCTCATATGCATATACGGTTCATGTGCCAGCTATTCAGTTCAAGAAGTGTGCTCTGATAGACCTGGTTCAACTGGTCAGCCATTTGTCAATCTTCAAAACTATGCAGTGACATGGGTCAACAGATACCAATTGATGGATTATTATATGCATCAGAAGCAATCCCAGTATCAAAATCACATGTACTCTAGACATCTGGTAAAAATAGAATTTCACGGGTTACCTCTTGAAGCGTGAACACGACTCTTTAATCGCGTGAGCCTTCAGTTTCACATCGTCTCATTGAAATCTCCACCACCAGCACGATCACGATTCTCGAATGTTCCACAGTCTTCTACTGTGCTACCCAAATAATACCTGAAAACAACAATTTCGTGTGGGCAAAATTTTCTAAGAAAATAGGCTGAAAATTTCGGCCCCTTTCTTCTATTTACCTAGGTGGAAAATCTTATGTATTTATAGCACACGTTTTAAGGGTTAAAATCCTTTTTCAAAACCTGTTGGATTTTCTTTTCCACCAGAAAAATGATTCCTTTATTTTCTATTATTTAGGCACAGCAGAGACCACATAATTTAATTAACAAGGCTTCCAATCATGGAATTAATTTATAATTTTCGAAATTAATATCCACCATAATTAATTACGAATTATTTCACTAAAAACTCGTAATTGCACTCCTTATTCAATTTTGAAATTCATCCATTAAATATTATTTAACTCCCTATATTAAGATTTATATATTAATCAATTAAATTAAATTACTGACGATTTAATTTATTGATTATTTCTTTTAGACTTTCGCTTAACTTATTTCATGTGTCGGCTACAAAATTCACCGGCCGGGTTTATACATGAAAACTTATAAGCTTTCATAAAGGTGTATCATCAATCTCTAAACCGAGACATGGATTCCATCAACTAACTATTACTTCGCCAAGGTACATTATTATTGTCCAATTTACCAGACATATTGACCCACGAAAGAATCTCGTCTTTTAATAAATCAAAGCAACAATAATATACACAACTAATAATAATAGTTATATCAAGATTAAGAGTATAAGTACATTTAAGGGCTAGAGAAGTTATTTTATTAAGTCAGTGTAAAATACTTATCTCTACTTGGTCCGTTCAATACATACAAAATGTACTAGCACAAGAAGTCGGAATTAAACCATTCCATAATCAAGATAAATTATATTTAATCTTGTGCTACAATCATTCCTGATGGTTTGTCCAATTCCATCATTAGATTGTGAACTCAAACTTTATAATTATAAGAAACGATGATTTAATCTTCCGTGTATAAACTAAACTCTATACACTAAATCATCTAGTATATAAACAAAGGACACAGACTAATATATGATTTATTTAAAACTTTATTAAAATTGAATGAATACTTATATCATAATAAATACTACATCTAAACCAAATTTATGATTAATAATATATATATATCCCAGCACTGACAAGGGAAAAAAACAGATTCTGACTAATTTATCTCATTCTCAGTTTTGTTGTGCCGTGAAAAGGTAATATTGACAATTCATGGTTTAGACTTTAGACTTCTGCTGAATATCCACAGACTGAAACGTGAACGAAATTCTTTAACTATTCATCGAGATTGCAATATATTATTATTTCAAACCAGTATAGCAAAAAATGCTTAATTTTACTAATGAGTTTCCAAGATAAACAACGCATTTTGGCCGTGCAAAATCCGCCAGCAGGCCTATTTATTAATACAGCTCGTAGGACGGAGGGAGTAATTTGACATTGCTTGACCTGGCCATTTATTAATACATACTATTTTGACCCGCCCAAAATCAGTGTAATCCGCTGGTTTGACACCCCTAATCATGAGTATCCAAACATGACTCGGAAGTTCACTTATTATTCCTCTAGCAATTAGATCAAGCTCAAAACTTGCTGAGAAATCAGTAGTCACCATTGAAACAATACTTTTAGGAATGGGTTTTGCAGAGTCCAGAATTAATTCTCAAGACTACACTAATAACTAGGATAGACAGGATTATGAACGGAGATATTCGGGAGAAGGTGGGCGTGGCCCTTGTGGATGATAAGATGCGGGAAGTGAGGCTCAGATGATTCCGGCACGTGCGAAGGAGAAACCTTGATGCTCCGGTGAGGAGGTGTGAGCGGTTGGCTGTGGTGGGTACGAGAAGAGGTAGAGGGCGGCCTAAGAAGTATTGGGGAGAGGTGATCAAGCAGGACATGACACGACTGCAGATTTCCGAGGACATGACCCTTGATATGAAGGTCTGGAGGTCAAGCATCAGAGTTATAGGCTAGGGATTAGTAGAGCTTTCCCTACTTCATACCCGGGGTGGGGCGTGGTTGGATAGGGTTGATCTTAGATGACTTACGGTTTATGTTGAGCCCACACTATCCTTGCTGTTTATCTTAGCCCTGGGCCTTAGATACTGGCTACTGTTATTGCATGTCATTTATCTTTTGATTTTTATGTTTCTGTTACTATTTCTACGGTTTATGCTGAATTTACTAATGAATAATTTTTTCTTGTTTTTATTTTCGTCTTCTTGAGCCGAGGGTCTATCGGAAATAATCTTTTTGCCCTATCAGGGTAGGGGTAAGGTCTGCGTACACATTACCTTCCCCAGACCTCACTTTGTGGAATTTTACTGGGCAGTAATTGTTGAACGTTACCGGCATTTGCATATGGCCTTAAAGATGGTGTATAATTCTCTCAACTCTAAAGCATTTTGCAACATGTGTTTATTCTCTAGGATATATATATATAATGATGACCTTCCTAGATTTCCAAAGAATGATAAGTATCTTCCATTCTTTAATATCATTTGCTTATTATTCCTTATAGACAGCAAACGCAAGGCATATAATTAGCATTTCTCTTCTTTTTCTGTCTATTTATGATCCAAACACAAGTTAATAAATACCGCTTGATTTTGATGGTCCTCCATAAAAGACTAAGTGGATATCTTTTCTTTTTATTTTTTGGTACGACTTTTGTGCTGATTTCTATGCTATTCTGTGGCATGAACATAGTAGTAATATTTTTAGAAAAAGGCATAAACATCTTCCCTATTATAGCCAGATTTTCAACTACATTTTTTTTTTTTAAATTAAACTCCAGACTAAATAATCCACACGGTAATAGGAACTAACACAAAAAAGTTCTTTATTTCTTTGCCTCTCATTCCCCTTCAGCATACTGTCAATTATGTTCGGTTTTCAGAGGTTTTTTGGGGTATATTCCTTGGATTTAGAGTTTAAACAATTCTTTAACTAAATATGGATAATTATTGAACTAGGTAACTAGAAACAAAAAAGCTCTCTCATGAATTTATTTTGATTTCAAGTTACCAACTTCCATAATCAAGTTCTATTATTTTAGTTGTCTGTTATCTTTCCTTAATCTGATATTATCAGTTTTCAAATATCTGCTTTAATGGTATATAAAATTTGTTTGTCATTTCTTAGAATTTAAAATGTTAGCCAAAATACGCGAATTTGGTTACTTCAAACTTGTCACGACCGAAAACTCTAACCTGTTGTGATGACGCCTATCGGTGATACTAGGTAAGCCGATTTCCGAAAATACTTCAACATTTCAAAAAAAATAAAACACCTTTAAAAATAACAACGGAACGATTCAACACTTAAAGAAAACCTTTTCGAACAAAATTTAACCAAAATACGGTACAATCCATCTCAAAACCGGGGTGTCACTGAGTACATGAGCGTCTAAACCAGAGTACAATCCACAACAGAATCTAGAAAGATAAAACTGGAAGTGCAAAAAGAATAAGGAAGGGAAATGAAGGCCTGCGAACACGCTGCAGCTACCTCAATAGCCCTGGACTCTGATGCCTCAATCAGCAGCAGCCGCCGCTGTGACAAAAAAACGCCTGGATCTGCACATAAGGTGAATGGAGTAACGTGAATACATCTAACTCAGTAAGTAACAAGTCCAAACTTTAGACTGAAAGGTAGTGACGAACTCAACCGGTACAAATAAAATGGAATATAACTGTGTAGAAACGTATGCATGATCTTAAGTCAAATAAGCAACTCAAAATAGTAAAGTAAAGTAGATCCGGACAATGTAATGAATATAACTATGTTACCTCTACATGACAATGCACAAACTATAAGGGGATGCACAATGCTGTCAGCCTCAAGGGCTCACACTCTCGATATCTCAACCACTCCGCACTGTATATGGACAACACGACCCAGGGAAGATCCATCCTGGAATATATACCACTGTCACACCTCTTTTTTCCGCTACCCGCTGATTTAATGAAGGGTAATAGGAGAGTTTTTCCAATTAAAGTGACATGGTTCAGATTTGGAATTTATTTTAGTTTCAGAGTCGCCACCCGGGTTTTTACGGTGTTCCGGGACACCATTTATTTATTGAAATCCCCAAACCGAGGAAATTTTGACTCTTTTTAAAATGTCTACGAACCAGAAATCCGAGTAAGGAATTCTGTTAACTCGGGAGAAGGTGTTAGGCACTCCCGAGTTCCGTGGTTCTAGCACGGTCGCTTAACTATTAATATTTGGCCTACATTATCCGATTATTCACATATTTTTTAACCTGTTGTGCATTTAGCCTTTTTCACTTTTAGCCACTTTTAATATTTATGGGATTATTTTAATACAAGTCACGATGACGTGCACTTGTTATTTTTTGGACACATTGTAAGTGCGCCACATGAAATGCACCCGCAATTTACAACATGTTGATTTTTATTATTGTTTTGAGTTAGAGTCGGGGACATGAGTTGCCGCACCCGAGTGTAGATCAATATAGTCATGACTATGGTCGTGACGGTTTAACATGCTTATTTGAAGCAATGTTCGACTATTTTCATAAGTTCATGGTCTTTTCCTAAATGATTCGAAACATTAATCTAGGAGAGGTATTTTGGACTACAAAGTGTAAGCTTTGTTCAAGGACTGGGTTTGAGATTATTGTGGTTATTGATAATGAATATAGATTTATTGTAGAAGAAATATATTACTTCAACTACCATGAAATTATTTATATAAAAGTGATACTTGAAGTTAAAGCTAGTACTACAACCCGACCTTCAAG